>CM021103.1:328336907-328569097 GCA_007115665.2 Sequoiadendron giganteum | reverse complement strand
ACTACACTCCTTAATATCTTCTAATAATGGTGTACAATGATTGAGATGCAATTCACTTTGAATAACACTCACTTACATAGTTGCTTCTCACACTCACATACTCATGTATATTCACTTACCACCTTCTCTTCAATTATTTGCACATATATCTGCACAAAATTATGATGATTATATACAAGATATTATATTAACATCACTCCATGTCAGCTAGGGATCATTAATTAACCAAGATGGCATAAGGTAGACCTAAATTCAAATTACATGAAACATGTAGCAAGTCAGTCCTAAATCAAATTATTTTCTACCAATAGAACATGATGCCATGCGCTTCCATAGGAAACTCAACCTAGACCTATTTTAACATCCCATGTTAACTCTAAATTTTATACGCTACTATTTGTTGCTGCATAGTTTCAGAACCACCACTAGATGAATAACTAGCATAGTGACCCTTATGTCACTTCAAACTTTTTTCATGCTAAACATATCTTCCAAAAATTCTAGAATATGATAGAACATGTGTAGACATACTTTGCATTAAAACTATAGAGGAAAAATCACATCTAGAAAGAACTACTGAACATAAATGTATTGCCAGAGAAGTCTCTTTGCCTTGAGTAACTGACCTCAAACATTCTAGATCATACTTATGGATCACTTCTATCAACATAAATAGATGTACTATGATACTACGGAAAATCCTCAATTGATTTTATTGATATAACTAGCAATATATACTTTCTCAACTCAAAATGATATGGTAGTACAATTATATTTAATTTTCATGGATCTGTTGACCATATTCCTTTGGCATTAGTGAGCACCTTTGATATTAATGATAACATATGTTCAACAATATCCCCCTTTTTCATTGATGGTAAATAGAAAAATGTTGGCCACACACACCACACATGAAGACAAATCTAATATTTTCTAGAACAGGAAACCACCTCACATCGAGTTCCACTTTATCCCCTTAGAAGATGTAGCATTTTGAGTTCCACTATAGTTTGCACACTTTGGAAACCTGTTTTCCCATATAGACTCCCCCTAAGTCCATAACACATTACTTTTGAATTTTTTTAGCAACACCACCAAATATTCTTGTGGTAGGGAGACAAATCTCTCCTTAACCTATGCTTCCTCTTAATTCAAGAGGAGGGAGCAAAAACTCCCAAATTCTTCTAGAGAAACTAAAAAGCCTCCTTAGGGAGAGGTTTTGTGAAAATTTCTACTAATTGCTCCTTGATGTCAACAAACTCCAACTTTTCTTCATTTTCTATAACCTTCTCCCTCAAAAAATAATACTTGATTACAATACGCTTTTTCCTTGAATGCATTACCGGATTCTTGGAAATATTTAAAGCACTGTTATTATCACACAAAAGAGAAATGGATTTATCAAACTCAATCTTCATCTCCTTCAAATTTTGCTTCATCTGTAATACCTACGTGCAACATGAAGCTACCACAATGTATTCCTTTTTTGTTATAGATAAGGAAACTGAATCATGTTTCTTGCTTAACCAAGATACGAGACTTTCACTAAGAATTAATAAAGCTCCACCACTTGTACTCTTCTAGTCATCTAAGCTTCCTACTTTATTTGCATCTTAGGATACCAGAAACCAAAAATAATTGTTTCCTTTAGATATCTAAATATCATTTTCATTGCTTTGACTTGAGTTTCCTTAAGTGCTTCATGAAATCTAGCTACCATTCCAACCACCTGCATTATGTCTTATCTAGATGCAATCACATAAAATAAACTACCAATCATAGATCTATACAAGGTTTTTTTTTTGAATAAAATTCATCATCCTTACTCAACTTACATCTGGTAACCATAGGTGTACTTACCAATTTGCAATTTTCCATCTTAAACTTTCTCAACATTTCCTTTAGGTACTTGTTCTAAGAAATGAATATGCCTTTATCTAATTGAGAAATCTATAAACCAAGAAAGAAGGACAATTCACCAAGCATTGAAATTTCAAACTCACTCTGTGTTGCATTATGGAACTCCCTACACATATCATCATTGTTTCCACCAAAGATAATTTCATCAACATAGACAACAATAATCAAGAATTTATCACCTTTTGTTTTCTCTATAGATTTCTATATGTACTACCTCTCCAGAATCCTTGTTGTTGCATATACTTATCTAACCTATAATACCATGGTGTGGGAGCTTGTTTGATTCCATAAAGGGCCTTCTTCAATCTGCACACAAAATCTAGATTATATAAGCATTGAAAGCCTTCTAGTTGCTCAATGTAGACTTTTCTTCTAACTGTCCATTCAAGAATGCAGACTTCACATCCATCTAATATACTTTGAAATTTTTGAATGTTGAAAGATTCAAAAACATTATAATTACTTCCAGTCTTGTTACTGGAGAAAATGTCTCCTCAAAATCAATTCCTTCAACCTGGGCATATCCTTCACACACAAGTTTGGCCTTGTTTCAAACCATTTCTCCATCTTCATTTAGCTTGTTTCTAAAGATCCACTTGGTACCAATAACATTTTTTCCTTTAGGTCTTGGAACCAGTTCCCAAGTTTTCTTTTTATTTATTTGAGATAACACTTCTTCCATAGCATCTACCCATCCTTTCTTTTTTCTTGCCTCTATATATGAACTTGGTTCAATCTTTGATAATAGGGAAAAATTTACATGTTCATTTTCTCTCTCAATTCTTCTCTGAGTCTGAAATCCACTACTCTTATCTCCTATAATCTGATCTTTAGAATGATTTTTCTAAACATACCTTGTCAAAGTCTTTGTAACAGTTTTCTCAAAATCAACTTCTTAGCCTTCATCATTGTTATGGATTGGATCTTCATTATCTTTCACTTCTAAAATATGTAGACTAAATTGTTTCATCAACTCTTACATTTGCACTTTCCACAATCCTTTTCAGCCTTTTTTTGTAACATATATATTCTTTACTTTTCATAGAATAACCAAGAAAAATACCTTCATTGGATTTGGAGTCAAAATTACCCAAGTGTTCTCCACCACTTTTGATATAGCATTTACTTCCAAATATCCTAATATGTCTAACTAAATTCAGTCTTACTCTCCATAGCTCATATAGTGTTTTTCCAGCCCTAGGTCTGATTTGAGCTCTATTCAAAATATACACTATAGTTTGGATTGCTTCTCTCCAATAAATATCTAGTAAACTTGCTTGACTCAACATTTTCCTTGACATCTCCTGTACAGTATAGTTCTTCCTCTCTACAACTCCATTTTTGTTGCAGAGTCCTAAGAGAAATTTTTTTTCTTTGGATCCTAGGCTCTTCACAAAATTCATCATATCGATAAAAAGTGAACTCTCCACTTCTATCTAATCTCAAAACCTTGATTGTCCTTTTGATTTCATTCTCAACTAATGCGTTTAATGCTTTAAACTTAGCAAATGCTTATAGTTTTTCTTTTATAAAATTAATCCAAGTCATTCTAGTGTAATCATCAATAAGCATTATAAAATGCTTGTCACATTGAAGAATATTTATCCTCATTGGCCCGCATAGATCTGTATGTATTAAATCCAATGGCTTTAAAATAGAATATTCCTTAGTAGGAAATCTAGAATTTGTCTATTTTCCCTCACGACATGGTTTGTAGCTAGTAGATTGAGGTTTATTGATCTTTGGAATGTACCAAGCCATTCCTTTTGAGCTAGTCTTCACAATATCATCAAAAATGATATGTCCCAATCTTCTATGCTAGATCCAACTCTCTTCTCTCTATATAGAAAGTAGTTTTATCCATTCAACTCACTGAGAAGATATATATCACTATCAGTCCCGCTTCCTTCCACAATCAACTCTCTGGTACTAGATTTTTGGACTTCACAACCTTTAGCACTAAACGATAGCTTGCAACCTTTATCACACATTTTACTTACACTCAAAATATTATGATTTAATCCTTTAGCATACAAAACATCATGAATTTTTATCCTACCACCATCAAGACTCAAAGTGCCCTTATTAGTAATATCAGCAATAGAGTTGTTTCCAAGTGTTACGAATCCTCCATCAAATTTCTTGAAATTCATGAACTTACTTTTGTCTCCAGTCATGTGACTTGAACATTTATTGTCTATAATCCACATATTCTTATCCTTTTGAGCATGTAGTGAAGTTTGAGCTATCATGGATTTCTTTTATATTTTCTCTTTCGATTTCATCTTCTAGACTTTATCTGATTCATAACTTTGACATTCTGATCCTTTTCTCTTTGTTTCTAGTAGAGGACTCAAAAAATTACTTCTACAATTTCTAGTAATATGTCCAAAAAAAATTCACTTGTGACAAATGATACTGAAATTGTACAAAGGTGCAAATGCATTACTACTAACAAATTTATTTCTTCTTACCAAATCCCTTCTACAATCCACAACCTTATGACCAAAATGATTTCAATTAAAACGGTAACTAGAAAAGGAATGATTGAACCTGGTATTGTACTCTTGTCCTCTTGAGGCTTATCTTCTGGATCTTTGGTTCTTCCTTTGCACTTGAATGAATCCATCATACTACCCTTTCTTATCATTAGTTGTTGCACTTTGTTTAGACTTTAAACTTTTAGAACCAATCTCTTCTAAATTCTCCTTATCAGGCTTCACTAGCTATTATGTCACTTTGTTCTTTTTTTCATCAAAACCAATGCCAATTTTGATATGTGGAGATCTCTGGTAATAAATTATTTGATCCAAGACCCAAACTTCATCTTTAGTTTATGGTTTACTTTGTTAAGATATTTCCTCAGTGACACAATTTTTGCTTCAAGCTTTCACAATCCTTGTCTCTTGACAACAACCTTCCAATTAGTACTTCTTTAATCCTCTTTGATTCTTTTTCTTGAATCTTCAGGTCAATGATAATATTTATTTCTTCTTAAGATTCTAAGATAAAATGTATTTAGCCTTCACTTCCTCAACAATTATTTTCTATGGTCTCTTGATCTCCTTACAATTGTAGATTAACTCTTATACAAGATCTACTTCATCATCATCATTTCTAGTATTCATCTTTACAACATATTCAATAGTTTCCATGTCCATGAATACATCCTTCTCTCTTTCATCTTCAGAGATGTCTTGATCCTCTTCATCATTAGAATAGCCTTCCTCATCAATGAAGAAACTATTTTGTTTCCTCTGGACTTTATTCCCTTTATAAAATAATTTATTTCCATACTTTTATCAACATTGTTAGTCTTTATAAGGACACTTAGCCATAAAATGTACTTCACTGCAATTAAAACATTTGAAAGGTAACTTAACTTTATGCTTTTTGGAACCTCTTTGTAACTTTCTAATAATTTTTCTTCCTCTGGATCTGATGAAACATCAAACTCTGGGTCAACTTGCTTTTTAGATGCATTAAAAGTTGCTTCTTTCCTTGTAGAGTTTTCACTATCAATTCCCATTTCATAGGTAGTCAAGATTTTGTGTAATTCATCCATTTTTAAAGAATTCAAATCTTTAGCCTCTTCAACAACTGAAACTTTAGGATCAAACTTTCTAGGAAGAGATATGAGTACCTTTTTCACAATCATACCTTCTTTCAATTCCTCACCACGACCTTTGATAGAGTTGACAACCTCATGAACCCGGAGTAGGAATGTGGCAATGTTGTCTTCTTTCTTCATTTTTAGACTTTCAATTTGACTTTGATGAGTTTTAAGCTTTACTTCTTTAACCTTGTCATCACCTTCATAGATCGTGTGGAATTTATCATATACTTCATTTTCTGTCCTATAATACATGACCTTCACAAACCCAAAGTTAGATAAATCACATAAGATAGAATTCCTTGCCTTAGCATTATTTTCATGCATTTTTTCTAGCCTGATCTATTGGAGAGTTTTAGGAATCTCGTATCCATCTACAATTGATTGCCAAACTTCAAGTCCTAGGGCCATCAATTTTTCTTCCATCCTTACTTTCCAAAATGCATAATTGGATCCATCAAAGAGTGGTGCCTTGTTTGCAGGAAATCCTTCTTGAGCTAATGAGTGTGTTATCCTGAATCTACCTTAAGTTGTCAAGCTTCTTCATAGTAAATTATCTTTGATACCAATTGAAGGGCACACAATCTACTAAGAGGGGGGTGAATCAATACATCAAATCAATTTAAAACTCTTTAATTAAACACATATGTTAATCATGAAACTTGAATCAAAACGGGTATTGGTAATCAAGAAATCACATAAGCAAACACATTTGCACATGAGAACACAAAATATATGTGGAAACCCAAGATGGAAAAAACCACAGTGAGAATAGCTACTTGGATCTACTGTCCAAATCCAACCTCACAAAGCAAGAATATAAGAATGAAATTTACAATATGAAGTAGGCACTGACCTACCAGAGACACCAATCCCCAAATGTATTTGTAGGCACCAACCTACTAGAGACACCAATCCAAACACAAAGATCTTAGCACCAACTCAATGACTAGAACACCAGTCCTACCAGATTACAAGATAAATCTTGCAAATTTCCAAAGTTGATTAATCAACTAACATATAGTCCAAACTTGATTCAAACACTCCACTACACTCCCTTATATATTCTGATAATTGTGCACAATGTTTGAGATTCAATTCATGTTTAATAGCACTCACTTGCACAATTGCTTCTCACACTCATATACTTGTGTATATTAACTTACCACCTTCTCTTTAATTATTCACACACACAGTTGCACAAAAGTATGATGATTATATACAATATATTACATTAACATCACTCCATGTCATCCAATGATCCACAATTAACTAGGATAACATAATAAGGACCTAAATTATTTAAATTAAATGAAACATGCAGCAGGTCGGTCCTAAGTCAAATTAGTTTCCACCAAAAGAACATGATGTTGTGTGCTTCCATAGGAACCATAACCTAGACCTATTTTAGCATCCCACATTAACTTTGGATGTTGCACACTACTATCCGCTAATGACCATTTTGTCACTTCAAACTTGTTGCATGTTGATCATATCTTTCAGAAACTCTAGAATATGATAGAACATGTGTAGACATACTCTCCACTCAAATTGCAAAGCCAAAATCACCTTCAAGAAGAAATACTGAACATAAATGTATTACTAGAGAAGTCTCTTTGCCTTGAGTAACTAACCTCAAACATTTTGAATCAAACTTCAAGATCACTTCTATCAACTAAATAGATGTAGTATGATACTATAAATAATCCTCTATTAATATAGCTAGAAATATATAATTTTGCAAGTCAAAATGATATGGCAGTATAATTACATTTAATTCTCATTGATTTGTTGACCATATTCCTTTGACATCAATGACAACATACGTTCAACAATGGTCTCATGGATTCTCAAAAGTGGGTGTTGTGGTGGCTCTTGATGTACAATGTCACTTAATTTGGACATTTCATAGTGAAGGGAGAGCTTTGCTTCTACATCAATTAATTATTCTAAAATTGGTCATTAAGCATGTATATAGGGTAATCCATTAAGATTTGCATTTTTCACTATGGAGAAACTCATGAAACTAAGGTGAATAATTAGGTTGATTAATAAAATTTCCTAGCTTGCTTGACATGTCATGAATGTATTGGATGTAAAAATATCTCACCTCATGTGTTATATTATTAACTAAACCTAAAGGGGTTCCTAGTGTATTGTTGTATGTTTTTGCTTGCTTGAGATCTTATTATAAGTGACATCAAGTGAAAATATTATGGTGTTGTTTTGAATTCTAGTTTGACAAAGTCTAAGAACTCTATCAACTAACCGTATCTCACCACTTGGCACAAGTGAATCCTCTCCATCCATTCCACACATTTCTAAGAAATCTCTCAACTAACCATATCTCACCACTTAGCACAAGGAGATATTTCACAATCCACAAGACAATCTTCACCCTTGATCTTCTAAATCAATCAGGACCATTCATTTCCTTGGTTGGAGGTCTATTTAACAAGACTCGTCCAAAGGAAAACTATAATAGAATCATTGATCCTAGGTACATCTTGTCATTAATGAAAAATTCAAGCAAGAGCAACTAACATATTAATCCTGATGGGAATTCAGACCAATCATTGCACTAAGGCAAAAGTTGTGTATGCAAGCATAAAATTTTCTATGAACAAAGGTTATTCAAAACTATGGGTTGAAGGCGACTCTTTAAAAATTGTTAATTACCTATGTGGCACCCATATGTCGAGCTGGAATGTGGAGTAGTTAATTAAAGATAGTATAATGATGTTAAGTGTGTGTGAAGAAACTCACATATCTCACATTTCCAAAGAGGGAAACTCTTTGGCAGATTTTTTGCCAACGAAGTTGTCAGATTAAATGAGTCTCGGGTATGGGAGGAGGGAACAATCATTCCCGAGAGAGCTAGGAGTTTAATGCAAAATGATGGAGTGGAATGATTTTAGGCGGTGGAGGCATTTAAGCCTTAGTACCTTATTCTAACTCACACGTTTTGTGGGTCTCTCCCGGATAGTTGGATTTTATTCAAACAATTTTTGCAAGGGTTTTTCCCATCTGGTGTCTACTAAAATGGGTGGCGATAGAAGCATAATAAAACTGCACACTTGTAAGGATTTGAGGAAGAAGAAAAAACTTTGGAAGATTTTGCGCCACAAGAATTTTATGTCATTCCTGGAATGTCTACATGGGAATGACTCAAATGAGTTGGTAGAATTTGTTTCTTGTTGGCATAATAGGAAGCTTCAAATAAATGGTCTAGAAGTGGAGGTGAATGATGAGTTGATTGTTGTTGTGACGAGGATGTTGATAGTAGGCCGCAAGTTTTTTAAGGACAAGAAGAGAAATGAGGATGTAATGGCTCAGTTTGTTAAGGATGAAAAGAGGAAGAAGCTGGTGAAAATGGAGAGCTGGGGGTATGAGCGTAAGTCATTCAAGAATATTTGGGTGAAGGTGGTTGAGATGATAATTCATTATGTGACATTGGAAGGTAGATTTATTGCAATTATGGGGCACCATTTCACTCTCTTAAATCACTTCAAACATAGGTTGTATGTTTCTTTTCCTTTTTCCTACTATCATCTATGGATATTTCGGTGTATGCACATTTAAAAATAGGAATACCCCGGTCCTCCATGAGGGTCTCATTCTTCTGATCATGGAGCATGTCAAATCTCTCCTCCCTGCCCCTGCTATTATGGATAAGGAGAAGACTCTGAGTGATGGGTCGGATTCCTCTGGTTTGGATACCAGCAATGTTGAAGATGATGAATGGGATGAAGAGGAGGAGGTGGTTCCTTACTCTCCTGAGGCCATCTCTTCAAAAAAAAGGAAGAAGAGTTTTCCTAAAAGTAGTTGGGCACTTAAGCACATTATTTTCTCTAATGATGAGGACATAGACGTGGGGTCAAAGGATTCTTCTCTCAAGAAGGTGGAGTTGGATGTTGGTCGATGTGAGATTGATGTTGGTGGTAAGGAGGGATTACAAGAGAATGTACCCGGCTCAAAGGCCAAGGACCAACCAAGGAGATCATCTAAATGCATTGCTAAGCTGAAAAACCAAGTCTCTAATGTTCTTGTGAAGGATGTCAAGGTGTCAAATGAGGAGAAGGCTACTGGTGATAATGTGGGGAATATTGAGGACTCATCGGCTCAAAACTTACTTAATGATGCTATGCAGGCTGAGAATAAGGATCAGGGTGAGGAAGACTCTAAGAGGATGAATGTTAAATCGAAACCCCTAAAGGTAGACCCCCTCTCGATGGATTTTTCTTATTTAAATGATGAATCTCCCTCAATGTTTCAGTTGTTGGACATGGCTAGGGCTAGGGCCATGGGTACTTTTAAATTAGCTAAGTGGACTCTTCAGGAGTTCAATAAAGTGAATATTAAAACTAGGGGTTTGAAGGAGAACTTGAGGAATGTGTCTAAAAAAATTATTTTAGACATTCTTATTGACAAGATTGTGGACCTTGAAGGTTCATTCTAGGATTTCAAATCCTAAGTGATGAACAATTGGTTGGGTTGAAATTTAAGGTTGTGGGCACCAATGCAGACATCAAAATTTTTTTGCATGTGTGTCATATCTCTGTGAAAAATAGCACGGACTCCTTGGAAGTCTTGTTCAAAAAGATTAGTGATTTAAGAGAGAACCAATTGTACTTTTCTGAGCTTATGGAGAAGGAGCATACGGCTAAAGGAAAATGAAAGAAGGGTGTGAAATATAACACCAAAGGCCCTTCTACTAAAGGGTCGACTAATTGGAAAAGATCTTTTAAAGTTGAGAAGAAGGAGCTGCTGGAGATGATTGACCTACACAAGAGCCAGGAGATTGAGGTGGCCAACACCTTAAGCAGTATGAATTAGTGGTCGCTCTGCTGTTTTTATTTTGCTGGTATTTAGGTGGTTTTTGGTTGTTTTTTTGCTATTGAGTGCTTATGTTCGTTCACTATTGTTTCTTTTGTTCAACACTCATTTTGCTTTAGTTTCTTTACGTTGGTTTGCTACTAGTTTACTATGGCCCATCTGTTTAACAACATTTTCTATCAAATATTGTAAAGGGTTTCAAGTCCCTTCAAAACCTATTTTTCCAACTTAATCAAAATTGACATATTAATCCATCATCACATCCATACATCTGAGAGCAATCTAAGACAACAATGGAAGCATAAGATTTTTGTGTGTGTGATGTTTTTAATGTTTATTCTTTTATCCATGCTTTAATAATAGGTGTATGAGTTATTTGGACATGAGTGAGTTTTTTTGTATGCATTTACTCTCCTTTGGTCCAAATTTCATCACATATTTATAGGGAAAATAATATGTATAATCCTCCTACATTAAAACATAGGAAGCACCATTTGAAACAACACTAGTCTCTAAAGAAAAAAGATAAGATAGAGATGAGATCTCAATGTATTCCATATGAATACATTGCTTATGCCATGAACATAGCCCCACATAATATGTATGAGTATAAATACTCAATGAATTTTTCAATGTTATGATGCAAGATTCCCTAGCCTCAAGATGCTAACTCATAAATAAAGAAGATAAATCCTTTAAATTTGGATTAATATAATTGAATCATAAGAATCAATGAAAGCATTTATAGAAGGATAAGTAACACAAAGATAAGTCTCTATATCATCTATACATTCAAAATATTTATGATAATTATTTTTTTTGTATCATCATTGTATTTTAGGTTATCACAATCATCAAGGGGTATAAAATAGTCCATTGCAAGTTCATTTGGGAATGAAATCCAATTCAAGTCTTCATACATCTATTGAATTTTGGTCTAAAGAGTGTGAGGGCACTCAATATTCATATATCATAGACAATGTTAGTAAAAACACTATAGCCACTCAATCATAATACATGATCATTCCTTATGGATCGTACTTGATTCTACCAATGAGTATATGGTTTAGGAACAAGCCCATATAAATGGTGCAAGATTTTAAATCACTTGATATGTTTCAATATTTCATCTCACCAAGATTTATAATTTCCTTGTTTTAAGGTGATAATAGAAGGATGAGATAAGCCATTATTGTTTATGATAGACTCCTCTAATTAGTCAAATGGAGATCAAACTAACAAAATAAATAAACAAGATTAACCCCTCATAATCACTCAATCAAGGGACCTACTAACATAATATGATCTAGGAACTTTATAATTAGTGCAAGTATAGTTTCCACCAACAAATATCACCAAATTAACTTGATCTCAATGGTTTATAAATATAAAAAGGAGGCTCAAAAAAGGAAAATATAAATTAGAAGAAAAATTAGAATGAATCAACTACCATACATAAAGATAAAAAACTCTATGAAATTTCAAGAAAATTCACCCAAAAAGAAGCTTGTATGATCCCAAACGAGACCTTGGAATGTCCCAAAATAAGAATTATGTAGAATCACTTATGAGAATTTATAATTTTTATAAAAAAGTACTTGAACCACTATAAAATGCATAGAAAATAAGTCCAAAAAAATAATTCATTGAAAAAGAAGGTTGTATGTCTAATATATCACCCTTTAGAAATTAGACAAACGGAAAAACTCTAATGGTGAGGGGGTAGAAGTTGGGGGTAGAAAGGATGACATAACATTAATTTCATTAAGCACTTGGATGAAATGTGCTCCTAAAATGAAAAAATATTTTGTTTGATTCTATAATTGTTGTTGATAAGTTTGAAAACTACCTTTGATAGCTAAAATTGCCATTTGACTATCTAAACATTGCTTTCAACTAGTGTGAAACCACTTAATATCTTTACAAAATATTTTGGAATTTTTAGGTAGTTTTTGGTGGTGGATAAAGGTGCAAGGTTGGTGGAGCTACCTATTATTGGTAGTTAGGGAAACAAACACCTAGTTTTGTTTCTCACACTCGGTGGTTTGGACTACATATGCTAGGTTTTTCTTCATGTAGTTGGTGGTAAGTATTGTGGATGTCATGTTCTACCACATACAAGTGTTGGGGCTTGCAAGGATGCCAGCTATAATTTTATACCCTACTAGTTTAGGTTTTTGATTGAGGGTTTGACCCTATTGGTAGAGTAACTAACACTACTATATGTGTGCCTAATATGGTTTGTAAGTCATTCCAATTTAAGATATATTTAATATTAGGTATATACTTCTTAAGGAGAAATACATGGAAAAAATTATGGATTTGACTTATTCTTCCAAGAGGTAAATCTAATTGAATGTCTTGATCTTTTCTAAGACTTAAAATTACCATATATAATGGGGTGCTAACTTGGCTTTCTTTCCAATTGATGTGGATTTTTTATGGGGCCTAACCCTCATGAATACTCTTTCTCCAATACAAAAAATTCTAAGAGATCTTCCATCTATATAATTAGGCAACAATACTCAACTAATTCTTCCATAGATATATAGGACAAGAATTAATTTATCCATTTAGGATAAACATTCTTCTATCCATATAGGACGAGCATTCTTCAATCCATAGGAGACAATTAATTTATTTTTTCTCTATTGAGATATTTTGACTCATCAATATAATCCATGTTTTGAGTATTTTTTATAGACTACTCTTCCCTATTGGAAAAACATCAAGGTAACCATCTACCAAGAATTATAAGACCAATTTTTCACCTCACTCAAAATTTGGCTTAAATTCCCAAGGATGTAGAAAATTCAATTAGAAATATTTTAAGTATGTATTAAATCTAAAATTTGTGTTTCAATTTCTTTAAATAGATTAGCACAAGTTGGTATATCCATATTTTGAAGAAATACCAACCGTGATCCATAAAAAATGAGTACTTGGAACCTCCTTCATTTTATCCAAAATTCCTACATACTCATATCCACAAGATTAAGGTGTCCCATATGTATTTCCGATTTTGTTTAAGTTTTTATGTGAACTATGAAGGCTAGGAATGGAACCCTTTTTAAGGTCCCTTTTGTTGACATAATTCATCTTTGACTTCTACCCACTAAGGGTATCTTTGATTTATTAAGTTATTTATCATCTAGATTAAAACTTGTTAACTACTTATCTTAAACACATAATCTTATAATTGAATAAAAAGTTTTAAAAAAATTATATGGTAATGATTTATTTGATACTAATCAATTTTTAATTTTTTAATCTATTTTTTTTTATTTACTTAAATTTAATTAATTTAATAAGGTATCCTTATTACTCTCTAAAAAATTAGGATTGACCCTTGAACATGAACTAGAGGCAATGTTAATACCGAATGCTACAAATAGTTTTTGTTTTGTATAACTTATTTAGAATGTTGACAGCTAAAAATGAAACAATAGCATGTCAATGAATATTCAACTTAATACTTATTACTTTCTAATCAATGAGATCCTCAATAGGTAAGGTGGGAGCATAAGGTAACTAAGTCTTCTATTAGTAATAATTTTTTCTATGTAAACAATTGATTTGATATATTTACTGAATTTTGAAATGTATCAATATTAAAATATATTTAAAAAATTAAATCAAACAAGATCTACATTTAAAATCATTAATTTTGATAATAAAAAATGAAACAAAAATATAATGTTTGGTTCTAAAATAAGGTTGAGCATTATATCACTAAGATTAAAAAAATGAATTATTGGATTTATAAATAAACAAATAATGAATAGCTTTTACCCATATTTTAAACTTGTAACTATTATAACTTACATACAAGAAAGATAAAAGTTTTGTGGGTGATACAATCCATTTCCATCACATCAAAAATGGCAAACATTCTCATGGAGATTGTTAGTAATAACAAGGTGTAACATAGGTTTGTATTACTAGGTTATGATGTCAAAGTATCAATAATAAAAATAATTTATTTTCTTAATTTATTATGTTAAAATGATCAAGTGAATGAAGTTAGAATTCTTCTAGATTGCATATCTAAAAAAGTTTTACAACCTAATGCTTCTATTAACAACATTTTAATTTGATGGGCTTCTCAAGGAAGATTGAGTGAAAGAAGCTAGGGAGATTTTTAATATAAAAAATGGAAGAAATGTCTTGTAGGGGTGTTGCTAATGTTCCAACTTAAAATAAACTCATCCCTATTCTATGAAAAAAGGGTAAAGTGCATAGAGTTCTTGATTTTATGAATAGATTGTTAATATAGGGTTGTACCCATGGCATAACCACATTTAACTTGTTTATTTTCGGTCTATGCAAAGAAGGTAGAATAGATGATAACTCAAATATTTAAACCACTTGTCACTATAGGGAATAGTTCCAAATCTTATCACTAATAATACTTTAATTAATGGGTTGGTGAATAAAGGCAACACTCAAAAGTCCTTGGAGATAATAAATGAAATGACACATGTCTTAGATAGTTTTATGTATAATACATTGATAAAGTGATTCTACAAGGTTAGTGACATAAAGAATGACTTGGACCTATTTCAAGAAATATTATGGAGGAAAGAGCTACAAAAGCATATCAGATTATCCATCATGCACTTGATTGTTTCAAGTTTATAACTACTAGCCTATAAGATCCACACTTGCATTATTTATCCAAAATATTGATCTTACAACAAGTGACTATGATAAGAAAAATTAATGATAGGATGAAATATTAAAAAAATCAAATTTTTGATCTATTTGTAGTAATATAACTACCAAAGGATAAGAGAACACCCATCTTATCGTTGGGCACTCATAATCAAAATAAGATATTTGAATGACCCTCTTTGGGATCCACTCAACTACAATATATGATTCATCTTGATTAAAATTTGTAAAGCACGTTAAAATAGGCATGTTCAATTTTCCTTGGTAAACTACTTGAGAAATTGGTACAGGGTTAAAAATAAATTCTTGGTAGTTAGAAACACCAAGCTATTTTAGCTAAGACAACCTTACAAGGAACCCTTTAACAATAACAACAATGGTGTTGTTAGTTTTTCCTTTATGAACTTCTATAATTTTTATTTGAGTATGATTGATGCAAATTGTTTTACAATGTTATTTTCATAGTTTGTGGTACACAATTATAACTAGAAGGGTGCTCAATTAAGGATTAATAAATATTTTACTCATATGCTTAGTAAAATATTTCATAGAGATATAAATTTAGACATCACCTATTTGGAATCTATATTTTATAACCAACATTTATTGTTAAATGGTAATGACTTATTTTCACTTAGAAACATTCTTGAAGAATTAAAGATTTTTGCATGTTTGAGAATTTCATATTCATATGTCATCAAATCTCTTTAAGCTATTTTTTTTTATCAATAATGGTCATAGCCAAAGATTTATATATCATAAAGAATAAAAGTTACAAGTCTGCCATGAGAAGAAACATAAGGCAAAAAATATTTGGAGAATCGAGATACAAGAACCTCAAATCAGAGAAAGGGGAAAAGAGATCGTCTGAGAAAACAAAACAAAATCATAAACAACAAATCCTCCATAGAGAGAAACTAGGTTATTTTGTTTTTTAAAGAGAGAGTGTCGATGGCCCACTGAGAGCCCTCCTCAACAGCCTCCCTGCCTTCAATTCATAGTTTTTTAGCCTTCGAATTTCTCCCATTTTTCTTTTTGCAACCGCCATAATTTGTTTAGCTTACTACTCACAGTCTAAAAGAGTCCAAATTTGCGGAGTGGATCCAACACCAAATCAGGCTCAAATAAATCATGGATGAAATCATCAAGATCTTCCATGAAAGGAAAGTTCCCTTCAGACTTCAATTCATCCTCATCAAACCCATGAGAGACCTCATGAGGGTCATTTAGAGCAATATTATCCTATTGAGGAGAAGACACCAGAGACTAAACAAAGTTCAATTGAGGCATAAGTTGAGCTTCAAAAAACTTTCCATGATTTCACCATATAAAATCAGCATCAGGAGAGCCATCTTTCTTAACCCATTTTTTAAGACTAACATATCTGAATCTAGCCTGGCAAGTGCATGAGCAAGCCTCAATTTTATGCCCCATCATGTTGCAGAAAAAGAAACAAAAAGGAAGCCCTTCAAAGTTTGGAAACTGAGTCCAAATGCCATATGGAGAATGAGTCTAGATAGAGTGAGAGAGGGGTTTAGAGATGTCGACCATAGCGCAAACCCGAAAAAAATCTGCTACTAGGAGCAGTCGTCTCAGTGTCAAGCTTGACAAAGGCTCCAAATTGGTTAACCAAATTGGTAATTATATCGGTATTCCTGAAAATCAAAGGTGGGTTATAGAGCCTGATCCAAACAAGAATGCTAGTTATCTTAGCAGTGGCAAGATCGAAGGAGGTTCATGGAGAGATAAAGAGGTTAGAGAAATCTAAGAACCAAGGACCATTCTTGAGAACAAAAATGTAGTCTGTTGTTGAGCTAAAAGTGAGCAAAAAATAACCAAAATCCAAATATTCAATCTTGGGGGAGGACAAGTTGCTCTAGGTAGCATTATCCCACTCAATGATAGAGTCCATAGATGGGCACCTATATAATTATCTCAAGAGCAAATATTAGTTACCAATATCTTGTGCTATCGCATTCACACATTCGTCAGTATTGCAAAACTCCAAAGGTTTCATCGAAAGAAACACCTTTGTGTCACCTAAAGAAAAAGATGGGCAGTCCAAGGCAGGCTCCAAAGAGGGAGAGACATGAGGAACAAGCAGAGAGTGGGGAGGGGGCGAGCAAGTTTTATCCCATCTAATCTATTTCAAGAAAAAAATTGAGCACTCATGAAATGAGTTAGATTTGTTCTTGCAATCAGACAGTATGGAAGGAAAAGAAACAGGAACCTTAGATTTGATACCCATCATCAAAGATCTAGAGGATGAACTAGGGTTATCCCATCGAAGCACCTCCAAGAAAAAAATTGAACACACATGGTATGGGTTTGATTTTTTTTGCAGGTAGAGAAACAGTGGGAATCCAACATAGGGGCGTCAAGCTCGCCACCAGGTGCAGCATCATCTAGGGTTGATCCCACTGGAACAAAATCTATCGAAGGAACAGGAGGACCCAAAGAAGGGTTGTTCTTTAGCGAAACACTGGAGTGTAGGGAATACTAGCACTGCTCATCCCCCTTTGAAATGCAGTCCTCATGCTTACTAGAGCTCGCCACACGCTTACTTTGTTGCTTCTTTGCACCCTCTGTAGGAAGTTTTCGCCAAACCAAAGCATCGCAGCCGCGATCCACACCTTCGCACATCCTCGCCAACTGTGGGACATCTCTTTAAGCCAATTTTTTTATTACATAGAATTTAAGTAATTAAAGATATATCAAAATGATATCTGATGAATTGAAAAAGAAATACTTACAAATTAAGAGCAAGTAGAAATTTCCCTACCACTAGAAGAAATCTATGATTATGTCTATTTGTTTTTAGAGATCAAGTAAATTTAATTAAAAATATATGGTCCAAGTGGGAGAAAATTGGATAGATAACTTAGGTTACATAGTTGATCTATTTAAATGTATGTTGTATGGAGAAGTGGTGGAGAGTGTAGATCATTTGCTTGTACAATGCAGTTTTACGCAAGAGTGTTGGTTGATTGTAAAGGGAAAGCTAAATCTACAAAATCCCCTTCTAAACACTATTTGGGAGATTTTTCAGAGTTGACCACTCCTATATAAAACTTCTTTCTTTGCATCTATTTGGCAGGTTATTCCATCCTTAGTTATATGGAATATATGGTGGGAATGAAATTTGTGCATCTTCAGAAAAACATCCTCTTCAATTGAAGTCACTTAAGTTAAAATTGAAAAAGTAGTCTCAGAAGCTATTAACATGTATGTTCTCAAGTATAAGAATGCTTCCTCTTTGTATACAAGATGGGATGATTCTATCATGAAAAATTGGAAAAACATAGTATTGACTTTTGCAGGGAGTTTACATCAAAATCCTAAAAATGAGGTTAAAAGGATGCCTCCATATTCTGATTTCTTAAAGCTCAACTTTGATGGTGCGTCGAGGGGAAATCTGGGGGCTTCAGGGGTAGGTATTTGTATTTGAGATTCTTTGGGAAAGGTAATTGTAGCAAGTTCATTCTAGCTTCCAATAGGCACTAACAATATAGCTGAAGTTGAAGTTGTATTTCTAGGATTGGAAGCCACCTTCAAATTTGGGATTTCAAAGATTCATGTGGAAGGGGATTCTTTAATAATTATAAATTCTTGTAAGGAAAGAAAGGTTCAGTGTTGGAGTTTAAAGTATGTTCTACAAATTTTTTGGGATTTTCTAGATAAATTTCAGCCATTTATCATCTCGCATACCTTCTATGAGGGGAATAACATGACATAAAAATTGGCTAATATGGGATGTGAGGGTAAATAAATTGCCTTATTCAGTAATGCTCAATTGTAAGCATATTTAGAAATAATAAAAATAGATAGGCATGAAGCTAACAATTTGGATATGTGTGAAGATAATCATTAAAATATCCATGGAATGGGTTCTTTCAATATGTGTGTTATGATAGAATAAGTTTCTATAAGTTACAAAATATTGTGTGATGGAGGGGTGTTTCTTGTGCATACAATTTAATATGTAGGAATGCATTTAAAGGGGTGAAGATGGCACATTGTTGCTAGGTATTGTTGTTGAGTGGGTGTGTGATGTAAGCTACCACTTTGGATGATACATGTGCAAGACTCCAAGTTGTATGAATCCGCTAGTTTTTTACTAATGTGCTTGGTTTTGTAGGTACAATAGTTCATTATGACAGGTTATGCAGCTAGGGATATCATTAATGGATGTATTTTCCTTACATGAATTTGTTAGCTTGAAACATGAGCCAATATTTGGTCTAATGATATGATGTTTGGCCTAATTATTAATATGTCATCCCTTGCTAAATATCAGTTACATCAAAATTTGTATGCCAATTCAATAGTTTCTTGTTCTCTAGTTCAATCTGTGAATCTGCAGTACCCTATGAATCCTGGTTGAATTTGTAGTTGTTGCATGTCGAGGAGAGAAAGCATGATGAATTTGTGGCGGTCTTGGTAGGATGGGCTATATAGCTAGTTGTTTGCTACACAAATGGCTCATAATCCTTGGAATCTCTAGATTTGTATGACAGTTCAAGCCTGGGAAGAGCCTTTTGAGGGTTCTATGTCGCATGATGATCTTAGCATGGTGTTCAAGGTGGAATGCTTGCGAGTGGAGGACTGTATCAGAACAATGATTGGTGTTGAAGTACTAAGCCCAAAAATGAGAAGAATCTTGTTGCCGTAATAGGTGCTTTCTATTTTTCTTTCAAATTTGATGGATTTATGTTAATCTTTAAGGGAGTTACAAGATATTGTTGGTAAATATGTTAAGGGACAATTTATTCAAGGCAATGCTTTGTTGAAGGTAGTGCAAGGGTATAATTTGTACAAGGGTAAAGGGTTTGTAGGAGGGTTGTTTCCTCATAAATTTATTAGAAAATGTCAGGGGTACCATGATGTTTATGATGCAATCTAGTTGGCATATCAGAAAAACAACGATAAATTTTTTTTGCAAGCTTTGAGAAAGAACAATGGGTGCTTTTGTGCAAGAAGGCCTAGAAGCTGACATAAACAAGATGTTATTTTCAATTTATTTCCTGAGGTCTCACGTATGTATGCTTACTAATGGAAATCCCCAATTGGTCCAATTGCAAGCGGTTACAAAAGCTTACGTTGCTCTTAGTGTTCATCAAATGTAGGCCCCTATGCATGAGTCTAATCCTTTGCAACAAGTTTCAGGTCTAGAGGAGGGACAAGATGAAAACTCTCCACAATATATAGAATAATGAAAGCATTTTGGGCTAAATGTGGAAAATTTTATTAAATTTCTATATGTACTGGGTAAACTAAGACAGTTTTACCCTTCTGTTAAAAATTTGTATATTTGAAATAGTGTAGGGGAAGGTGGGATACAAGTTTATAATCTACTACAGGGTAGTTGAATCTAGGTTTTAGATAGAAATTAGCAGATTTAGCAGTTAAATTTCAAGTGAATTTTCCATTTTAAGTTGGCAATTTGAAGTATACAATGTATATATTTTATAAATTAATATATATATATATACAGGAAATCCTTGCCTTTTATCTAAAAAAATATATTAAGTTTTAATTAAAATTAAATTAAACTATGAATCTTTCAACCTCACTCATGGTCATATTAGGAAATGAAATGAAACAACCAACTCATAAAAACATAATGTTGATTTTTCCTACAAGGTCCTATGCATATAATTTTAGATTCTAAAAAGAAATGAAATATTCAACCTCCACAACACATTACCAAAAAATTGGCACTTCACATTGTTAATCATCCAAGGTAAAATAATGACAACAAATCATATGAGAAAAATAATTTCATAATCACAAATAGTTTAAGAATATTTTTTATTTTTTTGATATGTAAGCTAGGTATAAGGGAGCCCGTAACCCATTAAAGATGCTAAAAAATAAAATGAATGCCCTAAGAATAGGGGTGTGAAGTGCAAGTGGAAATGCTTACATCAACCTAAAAACTATTGCTCTAGCAAAACCTACTAGCCCAACTAAGTATGAGCGCAAAGACAAATTATGATTTAAAAATTCTCCTTTTTTATGATCTAAGTGTCATTTGAAGGTTCCGTTTTAGAGGATTTTTTCTTCTTCACTTCAGTCCATCCTTGATCTATAAGTTGGGGAGTCTCCACATTTTGTTCCACCTTACCATTTGAAGTTCCCTCCCCTTCCAAAGGATCCAAAGACCCTAAAGAGATCATAGATATTGTCATACTATCATTCCCATCACCCTCAAGATCAATAACGACTAGTGGTTCAGTAGAATTAGAATTGGATTTCATTGGTTTTGTTGGAGAGATCGATGACATTCTTATTATGTCTCCCCCAAGATATTCCTAAGAGGATGTGTTGGTAGCCAAAGGAGAGGGAGGGGAACAACATTTGTAGCAACCTTGGGAAGAATGTGTGGAGCAGCCATAGCATTTTGAGATTCAGGAGCAATGTTGTAATGGTGGGGCTCAACCCCAATCCACCAGGTAGGTCTCTCCTTCAAGGCCTGTGCACCCCTCACAATAGTAACTTTTTTGCATTGGGTAATAATGTGATTTGTTGAGAAGCATTTTCTGCACTTGAAAGGGTTAAGATTGTTTTTTTTAATTCTAAGAACCTTACCTTATTAATTACATACAAACAATACAAAATTTTGATAGAGTAATCATGAATTAGCTAATAATTAATTAATCTTTAATTGATTATTATTCTAATTTATTCTCATACACTTAAGATAAACATAGGAGTGCTTTTTATGTTGACTGAAGTGAGCTATTATTAGATCATTTTGTCTCATTGCATGAGATGTTGAAACTT
Source organism: Sequoiadendron giganteum (assembly GCA_007115665.2). Lineage (NCBI taxonomy): Eukaryota > Viridiplantae > Streptophyta > Pinopsida > Cupressales > Cupressaceae > Sequoiadendron > Sequoiadendron giganteum. The sequence goes on along the minus strand of CM021103.1, from coordinate 328,547,268 downwards.
GTCATGATATAATCCCTTTATCATTAGGGTTGATCCTATATAGCACTCGACCCTTATTGTATTATCATGACCTTTGATAACCTTTGAGGACTCTTGATCTCCTTGAAGACTCTTGAGGTTCATTTTGTAGCTCTTTCTTGTTGAGGATATTGTATATTGTTGTTTACAACTCTCTTGCGTGGAAGGTGTCTTTGTTCATTATTTGATCTTGTGGCTCATGTTTTTCACAATTCTAACATGGTATAAGAGCTTGGATTCAACAAACCCCTTCTTGATTTCTAAGTTTTTTCCTCAACAAGGGTTACAAGGCTTCGGATTTGGATTCTCCATTGTATTTAAAAAAAAAATTGGAACTTGTCATGATCTAATCCCTTTATCATTTCGAGTTTCTCTTATATAACACTCAACCCTTATTGTATTATCATGACCTTTGATAACCTTTCAGGACTCTTGATCTCCTTAAATACTCTTGAGGTTCATTATATAGCTTTTTCTTGTTGAGGATATTGCATATTATTGTTTGCAACTCTCTTGCGTGGAAGGAATCTTTGTTCATTGTTTGATCCAATGGCTTGTTTTTTTCACAATTCTAACAAATTTAAGCATAAAAAAAAATTAAAACTATTGAAGGGAAACATAATTAACCATAAAAACAATGCAATATCATATAGAACATTACTTAATTTAAATTCGTTCATTAAAAATAAATTGCATACCTACAATCAATTTGACAAAAATTAACTATAACTCGTAATGCTTCTTCTTGTTATTAAACTTCTATTTATTTCCCCTTTGTATAATCATAAGAATTTTTTTTAATTCTTTTGCCTTAATTTTCCTAAATCTTATTTTCTTTCTTTCTTTTCTTTGTTTTTTAAACAAATATATAGATTTAAATATTTTTTATATTATCCATCTTATCGATTGTGCAAAGTATTTTATTATAATGATTTAATAAAAATATACTATTTTCATATTAAAATAATAATTATTTTTATTTATTTTAAATCAATCTATTATTAAATTACTTTTATTATATATTTTTTATAATTTACTTAGTCATATTTTTAAAGTCAAATGTAAAGAGTAGATTTATTTATATTATTACCATAATTTTATTTTATTTTTGATATGTAAACTGCAGTCTTGGGGACTTCTCCCTTTTGCATTATAAAATATAAGATTTAAAATATTACAAAGCTCTATTCATTTCACTACAAAAAATGGTCTATATCCTAGTGAGTCATTCACATATTATCATTTGTTTGTATTTCCTCTAGGGTATCAATACAAACTGAGCTATCAAAAATATTAATTTATATTAGCTCCTTGATCCGGGGTGCAACAAGTCTCTCTTCTCTTTGGGATTTTCCCCTTTTTTGGTTGGATTTTAGAGGAGGAGCCTTCTTCCTCTTTACCTCTGTCCAGCCAAGATCTATTTGAGGTGAAGGATCAACATTATAATTTAATTCTCCTATTGAAATGACATCTTTGCCTCTATAAATAACCTACATCCCTGAGGATTCAATAGACTCCAATGAAGAATCACCATTCTTACAAGTTTCTTTTGCTTGTGAAATTGATGAAACCACTTGGGAAGCTCCATCCCCTAATACCTCTTTCTTGACCTTTGGATAGTTGTTCAAAACCAATGGTGGTGAGGAATTTGGAATCAACAAGTTCTTTGGAGATTCTTGACATGAAACTGGAAGATCTTGAGCGCCTGGTGAAATGACATAGTGATGGGGCTCTACCCCAATCCACTAGGTGGGTTTCTCACCTGAATCCTAAGATACTCACACATGCTTGTTTTTTTTATATTATGAAGTAATATGTTCAATTGAGAAACATTTTCTTCATCTAGAAGTGATCTTTTCATAGTCCATTGACTATCTCCAACTTATGTTGCCAACTTTCAGGGAGATCTTTGTTGGGAGACCTCTAGAAAGGTCCATTTCAATGCATAATCATGCACAATTGGAGCTCTTATTATTGATTTTTTTATTTGAAGGGTAGTAATATTTACCTAATCCATTAAAAATGGATCACAAACTATCTAACTCCCAAAATTGCAAGGGGAGATAAGGAAGCCACACCTATAAGAATACCAAAGAAAATATCTTTGTTCAGGGGCCAAATGATGGAAACAATAGTTTAATACATATGAAATCCCCTTGAAGGAATTGAGGTCCAAATTTTAGTACCAATTCCAAGTTTTCCTCAAAATTAGATTCGAGGATGAAGAATCCCCTTACATAGGGATAAATGTAGATATCTTCCTCCATATATTCTTTCCAATTATTGGTAATCCATGTGTAGAGATCACATAGCTTTGGCTAGGTCTTGGTGAACCTGAAAATGATGAAATGTTTTTGTAAATACTCCTCCCTATCATGAATGGTGTCATCCATGCACATTTTCAAAAGCTAGGTTAAAAGGCGAATAGTGAGGGAATTGTTATGATTGTTTCCAAAAGAGAAGGAGTTGGGGGGAGTTGTCATCAAAGAGGAATTAGGTGATAGTGATAATTGTCCCCCAAAAGGAAGAGGTAGAGCCCATTGCTCCATTTGCAATCGCTTCCCTATAGCTAAGTGAAAAACTCTTAAGAAATGGTAGAACCCTAGTAGTGTCACCTCCCTTTTGAGCCCTAAGCTCCGACCATTCCATAATTCCCCCACCTAGATCATTAGAGGAACAAAAATCCCATGGTTTTTAATCCTTTGCCACTTCGTACCTCAAATATCTACCAAAAGAATCTTCCAATCTATGGCACTTGTTATTAGAGCATAACAAAGACCAAGCCTGAGCACCATCTACTGAAGACTCCATACCATGGTGACAAGGCATAGTGAAAGAGGAGTAGGATTTAGGGTTTTACAACAAGAAAAAATTTGTAGTCAATGAAGTCATCATGATTTTTTATTACCATTATTTTATTAATCTTATAGTTTATTTAATATATAAATATATTTTCTATAATTATTTTGAGCATTAATTATAAAGTTATAATTTTCAAAAGAAGGGGTTGTGATATCCCCCACCTTAAATTATGCATTGTCTTGATGCATAAAATTAAATAATATTCCTAATAAAAACAAACTAAATTATGGGGTATCATGATAAAAGTAAATTTAAAAAAGTTTCAAAATAAATAGGGATACGACTATTGAATCTTCCAGTGTATTTTATATCATGTTGATCCTATTGAACTTTACACTCGCCTACCTCTCTATTGCATAATTGGTATGAAGACTTCTCAAATATTTGAAAAGGCTCTATGATTATTTTTAGTAGTTCTTACATCTATATGGGATTTTAATTTAAGATATATTTAATGTCAAGTACAAACTTCTTAAAGGTTGAAACATGAAAAACATCATTGATTTGACTTAGTCTTGGAGGTAAAACTAATCAATAAGCCATTGATTTTATATTTTATAAGACTTCAAATGACCCTACATAACAACGTGCTAACTTGGATTTATTTCCAAATGATATGAAAATTTTATGGGTTCTAACCCCATGAAGAATTTCTCTTCAATAAAACATTCCTAAAGATCTATTTTTATTTGTATAACTCTTTTTCTTTCCAGAAACTTCTTTTAGCCTTTGTTTTATGCCCTTAATTTAGTTTTTCATATCCCTTAACATTTCCAAACCAATTACAATTATATTTGTTAGATTAATAGGTTAAAACACCTAATTAATTAATATTAATTGGGGATGAACCCATAGTGCAATGACAAGTTGCAAGCAATAGTGAAGCTATTGTCCTATGTTTGAATCCCTCCAGTGGATGGTGGGATGAACATGCACCGAGAGGATGGAAGAGGATGAAAGATGATCGATCACTACTATGGGGTCAAAAACTGGAGGGAACAATGGTGTGGTAGAGCTGGCGGGGGTGTTCTGACAAAGGTTTGGTGCCAGGGCCTACAGGGAGTTGTTGGTATGTGGCAACTGATCATGCTATATTGTACACTCTTCATGTATCCTCACTGGGGTCTGCACCCCAAGCAGGGGTTCGGGGGTGGCAACCCCCGAGAAAAAAAAAATCACCTTTTTTCGCTTCATCACTGAAAAAGGAAAAAAAGCCGACTTTGTAAACCCTAATTTTTGGAAGCTTCTAAAAACTTGTTATAAGTGGTTGGGATGGGGAGTTTCAGCATGGCATTATTTACAATATTGTAATATGTTTTGCACTAGATAATAAAATCATTGGATGGTTGTGGTTTTGTGGATGTAGCCCGGTTTGGGTGAACCACATTAAATTATCTATGTTGTCTTGTTTCTGCTATATTTTTCTATGTGTTTTATTGATCAAATCTACATTTAACTTGTTAGATATTTTCCTTCTAAACCTAACAAGAGCTTGGTGGGAATGCAGGAAGATGAGGTGAAGCAGACAAAGTTTTGATGATGGGTCCTGCAGGGAGCTTGGCGGGAATGTAGGCAGGCGTAGCAGTTGCATGAATGACGTCGGGTCCTACAGGGAGCTTGGTAGGAATGCGGGTAAGCGTAAATGGCAGGGATGAGGTCCCCCAAATGTGGCCTCACTGGTTCATAGCTCCAGTCAAAATGATATGGGTGCTTCCTCTTAGCAGCGATTTACCGAACAAAAAGAATAATTCATATTAATTAATTAGGTCCCCTTTACTCACTTAAGCTAAACTTAGGGTTTATTTTTTGTATTATTAGATTAGCTTATGTTATCTCATTACATAGGATTATGACACTTGTCACATGTTGATCTAATCCTCTCCTAGGGTTTCACTCATAGGGTTTGTATCTCCTTCATAAGGATTGTTTCATTATTGTAATCAATCAATTCAAGATTTTTGCATCAATTCTTTCTCTAGTTGTTGAGCATCAATATGACTTTTTTATCTCCTCTTTGTGATAGGATATTTTCCTGCAAGTGATTTCTGGTTTCTATGGAGTTGGTTTTGCAACTTCAACATGGTATCAGAGCTCTAGATCTGCAACTTCCTATTCAAATTTTGAGGGATTCAACCTTGAGTGATTTTCAATGCATCCTAGAGCGAAATAGACCTCACCATCATGTCTGTAGCAGCCAAAAACCTATAGATCGACTCATTTTGTAAAAATATGAACAGTTGAAATTCTGAGGCATTTTTCAGGGTACATAAAGCAAGGTTTAGAATTTGGTACAATTGTATGGATATGTATGGATCCAAACATCTGTACATGTATGAATCCATTAATCCTATAGGCTCAACATAAAAAAAATTGCAAGGTTTCAAAAAAAATCAATACGACAACATTAATTTTTTTGCAATGATTAGTATTTAAAAAAATAACAATTTTTCATGTTTCAGGTAGTTGATTTTAAGAATTTGGCATAAATTTGAGGTGGCATATTAATTTTTGATTGGCAGTTTTTCCCATTGGGAGCATGTTTCCCCTACCAACGACAACCTTGTAGTTTTTCCTAGCGCCCTCAAATTCCTCTTGATGGTCTTTTATCTCCATCAAAAAAAATTGTTGCTACCTCCATTTTACCAGCTCCTGTCACATTTCTCAACCAGATTCTTGTTGACCTACATTTTTTTCAGCTACTATGTTTTTATAGGGACTGCAAAGAATATATTGGCACAAAATAGAATATATCGATAATTTTCTTTTTCAAGGGCCAGTATTTTTTTGGAAAAAGGAATATTTTAAAAATATTTCACTGACATCGACATGACATCATGATAACACCAATGGTACAATATCTAGAAAGGCACCTCAAGTCCCCTCTTTGACCTTCAGGGAGTGTTTTTTTGTTCTTTTGGCCATAACTTGGGCATACCATATCATTTTTGACAAATGAGATATCGTTGAAAATTTGGTTCCACCAAATTTTCAGTCATGTGGGTTTCATCATAGTTTTTTGCTTCTAGTGTATTCTACAGCCTATCAAAGTTAGATGTGTTGTTCTCACTCTTGAGCTTACAAATTTTGATCAATTTCTCCATTTTTCCAACTGTAACATGATAGATTTTCTGCAAAGCTAGAATAAACAAAGTTAAATCCTAATCTAAATAATAATCTAAAATCTAACAACAAAGAATGAGGAAATAAACTAAACAAACTAAACAATTTAATGGAAAGCTCTTACCGAATATGTGTTCATTCCTTCGAATTATCTTGATTATTCTTCTCCATTTTGCCTTTTTAGTATTCTTGCCCTCAGATTTATGTGTTTGAATGCAAGTATAGCTTTGTCGAGTGTCTAAGAAAAATATCGAAGTTGAATCTCTTCTCAAAAGTATGTGATTTCGGGAGAGGAGGGATAATGATTATGACAGGCCATTTATAAATTTTGGGTTTTCGAACGATTGGCTCAGATTGAAAGAGAGATCGACGGACAAGATTGATGAATGCCATGCGATGTGAGTTATGTCTCAGATAGAACGTGAGTTAGAATCTGAGTTAGAACACGAGTTCAGGAAAGACTGAAGATAGAGACTAAGTTAGAACATGAGTTAGAACATGAGTTCAAGATCTTAATCTCCAAAAATAGAAGAAATAGACTTTGTATGCAAAAGCCAAAGTTAGAACTCGAAGACTAATGCATTTGAATGCCAAAATGAGTTAATTAATTAAATAAAGATATTTAATTAATAAACACATCATGCATATGAGTTGGAACTAGTTAAATGACTAGTTGTGACGGAGAGTCCTCTCGTAGAGATAAACTAGAGAACTAAAAATAGATCTCGAGTCTGAAGGTGAGTGAATGACTTAGATAACTGAATGATAGAGGAATGTGACATAAATAATAAATATGAATTAAATGTTAGTTTAATTCAACATTTGAAAATAGGAGACTTTGATTAAATAAATAAAGATAATTTATTTAATTGACTTTTGTAAAGGTGGAATTGAATAATTAAATAATAAATATTTAATTATAGATAAAGGGGGTTAAATGAATAATTAAATAAAGATATTTAATTGTAGTTGAAATATGATAAAGGGGGTAATTAAATAATAAATTATTTAATTGATAGATAAAGGGGGAATTAATTAGTTAGCGACATAATTAAATAAATATGATTTATTTAATTAATCAAGTTGAATAAAGTTTAATAACGAATTAATGAATTAATTAAAAAGGGGTATTTAATTAATAGAAGAAATATGTGTTAGAAAGGTTAATTAAACAATAGACATTATTTAATCATGACCATGGACTATAGAAAATTATGTCGAATGTGTACTTGCAGGCCTAGACCAATTTTCGGTATCTACAGTTTGCCCCTCTTTGATACAATGTTGTTACAGCATTGTGTCAAAGAAAATATGCCCCAATCGTGCCCCAGCATGAAACAAGTTAGGGTATGCCCCCTTGGGAAAATTGACAAATTTTGGAAAGTTCCAAAATAAGCTGGAAATATTCCCGATAAGTCAATTGGATAGTCAAAAATGTGATGGAATTGACGGAATTGAATTTGGAGATGATACAGATGAGTACGGGTTGTTTGAATGTGAAAGGCTAAGTGGCCAATAAAGAAGGGCTGAAAAAATGCCATTTTTAACCCACCTATAAATAGGAATTAGGGCTAAATCCAATTCATTTTCACCCAGAGGAGAGAAGAAAAGAGGTATTTTTGCTCTGATAAGTGGACGAAATGGCACCCATTCCATACGCTGCGCATCGAGGTTATCAGCTCCGAACATTCAAGAGGCCATTCAATGCAGGACCACCGGTATGTACCCAAAAATGAACTCTTGAAAGTTAATTTTGCATGTATTTCTAGGCATTAGAAAATCCTTTAAGCAAATGTGGTGCATCGTAAATGACACATATGTCGTCGTATTCGCCGCATCTAACTGCGAAATGATGCATTTGCAAAAACTCGTTAGGGCTAGATTTGGTTGTTTAGGGAATGATCACATGTGAAGCATGATGCACCGCATGTGTAGTTGTGCAACGCATGTGCATTAGAAATAGATGCATGTGAGGTGGTGAACCACATATGCTTTTCTGAAACGCATATGTTGTAGTTAGGTGGGGTGATGAAACTACATTGCATTTGCTAAAATGCACCGCATGTGGTTTAGTGAACTGCATGTGCAGTTGGTTGACATGGGATGTGGAAAATATGTGATATACACTACATATGAGGCTTCGTGCAATGCATTTGCAAAAGTGCACCGCATTTGTAAAAGTGAGCCGCATTTGGCTGGTAAAATTTTCAAAAAAAAATTATAAGGAAAACTTGAAATTTTTTGACATTATGGTTGAAATGTAGGTGGCTCTAGATCCTATTTATACATGGGAGTCATGACTAGACACATTTGATATGAGAGATTGATTGACTAGTGCAGAGATTCGGCTTCTATGGAAGCTAGGTTTACGTCATTGTTTGTCGATGCCTACCATTCGAGCGAATTGAGGGATGTTGACGGCACTTTGTGAGTGATGGCATTTAGAGACATCATCGTTTCATTTACCGACTGGGGAGGCCACTGTCACATTAGAGGATGTGTACAGGATTTTGAGATTACCTATTAGAGGAGAGCGGGTTATGTATGATACCCAACAAGGATTGACGGAGTTGGCGCGGTTCTATCAGGTTGATGACATCAATAGGCTCGGGATCGAGCACAATGAGATTAGATGGCCAGTGTTAGTAGACAGATACGAGAGGATTGACTGTATCCTATGTACCTTGATCGGGGGGATAGTTCTTCCAGACAGACGAGGTCATGGATTTCCAGTGGGATGGGGAGCTATGTTGGTCGGCATGTTAGAGAGCGAGACGAGATATGCATGGGGTCCATGTCTACTTGGGATGTTGTACTTTCATCTTCACGACATTGCCTACAGAGATGCACAATCATTGAGTTGTGGGATGACACTGTTTATGGTATGGGGTTGGGAGAGGATAGTTGTCTTTCATCCTCCAGTTACTGTAGAGAGGCCAAAGAGACATCTGTATGTGTTCCGATATACAGGTCAGATTATGCAGACACATGTTGGAGACACAGGATATTGGAGACATGCACTCGAAATTTTGGATCAGTTTACGTGGATACGTTACATGGATTGTGAGGAGTGGATTGATGAGGATACACATCTGCCACTTTGTAGACAGACATAGTATCTCATTGGGAGGACTGTTTCCAATGTACACATTATTGAGCGACACCTGCCAGACAAAGTTCTGAGACAGTTCGGCGAGGTTCAGGATGAGCCTCGGGGTAGAGCAGAGTTTTCTCATTCATCCAGAGAGGTTCTATATCGGGGACCTATGATTCTTGTAGCTACAGCGGAGGCAGAGATATAGGCACTACATCCAATACAGTGGGGATGGATTAGCAGACCTAGGTATGACAGCGGCGTATGACGCTTGGTGGGTAGAGCATCGACCTGTTCATTACACGGATCCAGATCAGCTGGCACCTATTGAGAGACGAGGCACAAGGCCTAGAGGATGACGGAGAGGTGGAGGTGCTCGAGTGGGGAGAGTAGGTGGGAAAGATGGTGATGGGAGAGGTGGCAGGTGAGGTTGGAGAGGACAGAGAGAGGGTCGGGTAGGTGGACTATCATCTATCCGTGAGGCCACAGTTCAGGATGTATCAATGTTGGACATCTGAGGGGGAGTGGATATACAGGCTGGGGGTGAGCATGTTGCAGTGGAGGTATTGGTTGAGGAGCGTGCAGAGGTAGATGTTGCAGTAGAGGATGTGGCAGAGGATTTAGATGCGGATATGGCTTTAGACCCTCTGGGTGTTGTAGGATACGGAGAGGACGATGTGGAGGATGATGTGGATGATGATGTTGAGGAGGATGCATCGATGGAAGAGAAGGAGAGACAGCTCAAAGATCGGATAATAGAGGGGAGACAAGAGGAGGATGCTCCTAGAGATGGTGATAGGGAGGCCTTGGAGGAGAGACTCAGACTCATGATGGCAGAGTTTGATGCGATGAGGCTAGAGAGAGATAGTGCCTATACAAAGAGGGACAGTGCTCTTGCAAAGAGGGATAGTGCTCGCTTAGAGAGGGATAGTGCTCTTATGGAAAGAGACCAGGCGATAGCGCAGAGACATGAGATAGAGCAGTAGTTTACAGAGGTTAGATGCCTTTGCAGTGGGTCCTCATCTAATGGTATGGTGCGAGAGTTGGTCAGATCGGTGGAGAGAGCCACTTATTATAGGGATCTATATGAGGCCGCAATTCCAGCAGAGAGACAAACTCCTACATTTTTAGAGGTGCGCAGTCAAAGCAGGGGCCATACTAGAAGTTAGAGGACACAAAGTACTGAGGGGGTGGTATGACCATCGAGGACAGGTCCATATGATAGGCCTTCCACCTCACAGAGAGCACCTTCGAGTCTTTTCCCACCACCATCACCATGTGATAGCAGGGGTAGTGGGACACGATGATAGGGAGTTATTTATGTAGACATTTGTATTTTGAGCAGAGAGCCTGCGAGCTCATGTTTTATTTATGGTTACATTCAGACATTGTACTATGACACACTATGTTCGAGCGTTATGTATATATGATTTTGGCGGCTTCTACATGATATACAGTTCTATGTTATGGATGATGCTTTATTTCTAGATGATTATGTTTCCTAAATGATGTATGCACACGTGTTATGAATGAATATTTCTATATGTTTATGAGTTATGCATTTAATAAATGATGTGGATGTCGTAATTTACTTATGATAGTTGATGCAATGTTCTACATGATGCTTATATGTGATGGTGATATGCACACACAATGTTTACATTATGTATGTTTATGATGATGCAATGCCTATTATGTCATGATTTTGAATGTATGTGGTGAAGATGGATGGTACTATCTATATGTTGAAATGCAATGCAACTATATGAAATGTTTATTGAGTGTATGCAAATGATCTAATGTTTTTATTGTGTCACACGACTTTATCTTAATGTCAAAGAAGAGAAATGTTAGGATGAAAATGAATTCAGAATGTTAGTAAGAAATAATTAATGTTGATTGATGGAGAAAATAATATAATGACGGTTGATTGATTGAGAAAAAGATATAATCTTCAATATATTGCCAAATACGCTATACTTGCTTGTTATCATCATTGGGCGGGACATGACACAGATGGATAGTACACACTATGATATGAGATAGATCATAGTGTACAAAGTTATCCACCTGTGAAAAATAGACAGTCGTAGACAAGGAGTGTCTTAACTCAGACTAAGGACAAGATGCCCCAGTCGTTTTATCGAGACAAACCACAAACAACAGACAAATAAAAGACAGGTCATGAGACGTCATTGCTCCTCTAAATCCTTGATACGACATCCTTGAGGAAACTAGTAACATGACTCAAAAACCAATGTTAAAAAGACAGTTGACAGACAACAGCCAAAGAAAAAGAATCCTGAGACATCCTTGCTTCTCTAAATCCTTCAAGGGGCATCCTTGAGAAAGCTAGTAACAAGATCTTGCACAAATTGATAAAAAGATAAGACAAAATAAGATATAAAGTCATAAAGCCAAATAAATGTATTCGCCAAAACTTGATCTTGTGGGATTGTTTGATGTTGATGTTTGACATAGTGTAATGTGAGAGAATGACACATACCGCATAAGACGTTGAGTCTGGTTTCGACTTGGTGACTTTTGTATAAGGCATGACAAAGCCTGGTTTCAAAAAGACATGTGCCATATAAGACGTTGAAGTGACAAGCCACATGAGACTATGACAATTTGATGATGTATGTTCACAAGAAAGACATATCTTGTGTAAGACATAGGTTGATCGCTTTGACAATGTGTTTGATATTGACTTAATGACTTTGAGATGTTTTGCGTTGTTGATGCATGACTTGTTTTGATTCTTTGACCGATAAACTATGTGTGTGTAGATAATGTTGACCATGTATGACATGAGATGATACCCTAAACTATGATATGCAACTTGTGTGATAGTGATTGTGAATGAACCCTATTGGACTGACCTAGTGTGGTCTCGGGAGCTCATCAATTGATTATCCTTGCCTATGTTGTACACGTAGAGACCTCGTAGTTCGACATGACCAATGACTTTGGATGTACAAAGAGTCATGATTTTAATGTGTGTGATATGACAAACCTAGACTGACAGACCTAATGCCTCGGGGGCACATCGATTGATGGCCTTGCATACGTCCCAGTCGCAGAGGCAATGTAGTTCGACTATGTCTACGACTGAATTAACATGACCGACTTGACATGATTGACTTGACATGACTGACTTGACATGATTGCCTTGACTTTGTTTTTTGGATTTTCTGACATGTTTTGATTTTTTTTATTTTTGATGTTTTCTAATGTTTTTGGGATTTTGCAGGACATTTTCGATGGTGTGACGTTATGTACAAGGTGTTAGGGCATAGAACAAGGATTTGCCCCCTGTCAAGAATATGATTTGGAAGATGGAGCGGGTAATATGACGGAATGGATGGTAGATTTCAATCGTTCCAAGTAATGGATAAGACAATCATTTATTATGAGTGATGGTGAAAAAGTCCGACTAGAATGATGGTAGACGGAAGGGCGAGCTTGAATACACATGGCACTTGTTTGCCAGGTTTTCACCATGGTACTTATCCATAGCACCACCGAAGCGGTTTTCACTAGTGGACGGATTTATTTCTCTTTACTTTTTTGATTTTCTCAAATTTTTTGGTGTTACAAAGATGCTTGTTTGCCAGGTTTTCATCAAGGTAACCATTTTTTTGTTTTTTTCATTTTTTTGTATTTTTCCAAATTAAGACACAGATTCTCAGAGACTTAAGCGTAGAACCTCTTTAGATGCAGATTGTTGATAGGGGACAAAAGTGGTTCTCCTTCAGGAGTAGAGAGTTGGTACGCTCCTAATTTGAAGGCTTCTGTGACAATGTACGACCCCAACTAGTTAGGTTCAAACTTTCCTGGTTTTTCTCGTTCAACTTGGTTCTTAGGATTCTCCATTAATACTAGGTCACCAATGTCAAAGTGTCTATTGAGAACCTTCCTATTGTAACTACGATGAAGACGATTCTTATATGCTTGCAAATGATCTAATGCTTTCTATCTTCGTTCATCCAGAATTCTAGCTCTTGTAACCTAGAGACACGATATTCTTCATCGTCGATATGACCCTTCAAGGATACCCGTAGAGAAGGTATTTCAACCTCAATAGGTAAGATAGCTTCAGACCCAAATACGAGGGAATATGGAGTGGCGTCGGTGGGAGTACGGATGCTTGTGTGATAAACCCATAAGGCAGGATTAAGCTGTAGGTGCTTGTCAAAACCAATGTCATTGACAGTCTTCTTAAGGATTCTAACAATTGTCTTATTAGATGCCTCAGCTTGGCCATTACCTTGTGGGTAATACGGGGTGGAGAAATGGTGTTTGATGTGGAATTATTCACATAAATGGCATACTTCTTGGTTCTTGAATGGGTGGTCATTGTCTGTGATTATGGATTGGGGTACACCATACTGACAAATGATATAGTTTAGGATAAACTTAGATATTTGTGTGTCGGTGATGTAGGTCATGGGAATAGCTTCAATCCATTTGGTGAAGTATTCGGTGGCAGTGATGATGAATTTGTGGCCATTAGATGATGAAGGGTGTATCTTACCTATGAGGTCAAGTCCCCATTCGGTGAAGGGCCATGGTGAAGTAATTAGATGAAGCTCCTATGTTGGCACTCTTATCAAGTCTCCATGTATTTGACATTGTCTATATTTCTTTACAAAGACATATGAGTCTTTCTCCATTGTAGGCCAATAATAACCTAGTCTCATAATCTTAAGGGCTAGAGTAGGACCACTCGAATGAGATCCGCATATACCCTCGTGCATCGCTCGCAAAGTTGTTTGTGCTTCTTTAGTATCGACACATCTCATTAGGGCGTTATCGAAGGTATGTCTATACAGGTTTCTCCGATGATGGTGTACTTAGTTGACTTTCGGATGAAGGTTCGACATTGGTTATTGGACAAGTCTTGAGGTAAGGTTTGGTCAGTGGGATAGTCGAATATGTCTTTATACCAAGGAGACGTAGGACCAACAATGGTACACACTATCGCAGTATCAGGGACATCATAAGCGGGGACCAAAAGCAGTTCAACCAGAAACTTGAACTTAGGCACATTACTCAGAATATCCAACAAGGAACCCACGGTTGCCATAGCATCTACAGCTCTATTTTGGATACGTGGTATCTGTTGAAAAGTTATGTCATTGAAATACTGTTTCAAACTATCAGCCATTCACTTGTAAGGTGCAAGCTTTTCATCCTTAGTCTCGTAATCATCATTTACCTATCGGATTACCAGTTGAGAGTCACCAAAGACATGTAGGCTCTTAATTTTCCATTGAGCTACCATTTTTAAGCCTGTCACTAAGGCCTCATATTCTGCTATATTATTGGTACAAGGGAAAGCAATTCTGAATGATTTGGGAATGGTATCACCTTGAGGTGTGACAAATAAGATACCAGCTCCCGAACCACGATTTGTATGCGACCCATCAAAGTACAGTTTCCATTCAGTTTTAATGTCAATGTTGAAGAGAAATTCATCTGGAAATTCTGCCACTAATGGATGGTCCACCTTTATAGGTGCATCTGCTAGTTGATCTGCAATCACTTTTCCTTTTATAGCCTTCCTTTTAACATACTGAATGTCATACTCGCTAAGTATCATAACCCATTTAGCCAATTGGCCTGTTAAAGTTGCCTTACTTAGGAGGTATTCAAGTGGATCAATCTTTGCAATTAACATTGTTTGTCGATTGAGCATATAGTGCCAAATTTTTTGGGTAGCAAAAACTACCCCTAGACAGGCACGTTCTATGTTGTTGTAATTCAATTCATAGCCCACTAAGGTACAACTGATATAATAGACTGCTCTCTCATGACCTTGATCATCGTGCTGTGCGAGAAGAGCCCCTAATGATGACTGAGTTGTTGAAATGTAAATTATCAATGGTTTTCCCTCTGTAGGTGGCATTAAGACTGGTGGAGTAAGAAAATAGTCCTTGATTTGCTGGAAGGCCTCTTGAAATTTAGGTGTCCACACAAATGGTACTCCTTTCTTGAGTAGATGTTGAAATGGATGTATTTTATCCGCTAGTTGTACTATGAAACGCCTAATTGACTATAATCTTCCTTGTAGAGTTCTGAGTTAACCAATGCTGACTGGAGGAGGCATTTCTATGATAGCTCTTACCTTCTCTGGATCTACTTCAATGCCTCTTCGAGAGATGATATACCCTAATAGTTTCCTTGATTTCACCCCAAAGACACACTTCTTCGGATTTAGCCTGACATTGTAATTCTCTAGCCTCTGGAATATCTTGTCTAAAACCTTTAAATGATCTTCCCTTGTTTCTGATTTGGCTATAATTTCATCTGCATAATCTTCCATGAATGTGTGTACAAAGTCATGAAAAATCGTAATCATTTCCCGTTGGTACGTGGCTCCTGCATTCTTAAGGCCAAATGGCATAACATTCCAATAGTATGTGCCCCATGGACACGTAAAAGTTGTCTTATGTTGGTCTTCAGGTGCTATCTTAATCTGGTTGTATCCAGAGAAACCATCCATAAGGGATAGCATCTCATATCCTGCTGTAAGATCTACTATCATGTCGATATTCGGCAAAGGGAAGTCATCCTTAGGACATGCCTTATTGATGTCTCTAAAGTTCGTGCAAATGTGAATGCCCCCAGTTGGTTTAGTCACTGGTACAAGATTTGATATCCAATTTGCATAGTCTATTGTCCTTATGAATCCTACATCCAAGAGTTTCTTAAGTTCTGCTTTTACCAATAGAGCGATTTGCGGATGCATTTTCCTTAGCTTCTATTTGACTGGCTTAATGCCTAGCTATAATGGTAAATGGTGTAATATTAGGTCTGGATCCAACCCAGGCATGCCAGTATACGACCATGCAAAGTTTATCTCTCTTTTTGAAGAAGTCCTTAAACTCATGTTGTTCTATCTCTGTTAAAGAAGCTGCAAAATATACTATTTGAGGATCTCTTATGTACCTATGTTGACTGCAACAGCCTCCTCTACTAGCATCGGTGACTTTTCTTGTTCAATGGGGAGAATATTTAAACCTCTATCCTTGGGTGCCTTAGAGAGGTTTTTCGCCCTTGGATACGTCCTTTATTTTGACTTTTTCATTGTCCAAAGGCGCCTTGCGGTTTTCACCTAGGGACTCATCATTTTTACTTTCATTGTCTTTTTTTCTTTTCATTCTCATTTTTGTGACTAGAGGTGTAAATAGACTCCCCAAAATATGCTTTATCGTCCAATTCTATGGTAAAACTTGCCTTATGATCCCCTCTTGGTGTGCCTTCTCTAAGTCTCATGAACTCAGCAATTGCTTCATCGTTCTCGAATGTATCTATGATAGGTGTACCTTGTTGATCCCAGTCGATAAGTTCATGATATATAAGGGGCATGTCATCATCGGAGTTCCTAAAGGTAGCTGCGGATAAGGTGAGTATAGAATGGTGTACATCATCACAGAAGTTTTGGACCAACTCCTTGTTCTTCCTCCTAGGAGTGGGTATACTCTGATGTGGGGCTATAGTGAGGGCCGATTCATCAGAAGACAATTTGTCAGGTGCCCAAGATGCATGATCAAGGGTTTCCCAATAATAGTTCTCTTGCTATTCTGCTTTGGACAAGTGTTTCTTAGGACGAGGACTAGATTGTTTTGGTACAGGTTTCACATTGAGGTCCAATTCTCCAAATAGGGCATTGATATTCATGGTACTAGTAGATGAAAGAAATTCCCATTCACCATCGCTAGAGTAAGGGGATTCATCATAAATTGGAGGCTTGTCGTATACTAGGGGTTTGTCAAAAATTGGGGGAAGTGGTTCATGAGATATCTCGATGTCTACCCAAGCACTCACTTCCTCTTGAAAAGATGATGAAGTACCAGGATACCCAATTCTAAGCGGTTGACACCCTAACCCTAAGTATTTTGGTCGTGGGTAGATAGTGATTGGTTATGTCCTTCTATTTTGATATAGCCCTAACCCATTGTGCCCATCATAGCCTTCATTTTGCATTATCTTAAAGCCTTTGCCATACTAGTCCTTAGCTATTTGAATAGACGGGGAGGGGTGTTCATGTTCTTCTTGATATAACCAAGAATCACCTTGATCCACAATTTCTTCACTTAATTCTCCCCATTTGGTCAATGTCATTGTAGGGGGAACATGAAACGTGACCACTGACTGTCTTCTATCAGCCATGGGTAGGCCATATGCCTTAGGTGGAATCAGTTGACTGACACAGTATGATGCCTTTATATCATATTCACCATAGCCCTTGTTTTGGATCTCGAGTTTAGGAGTGGATGATGGTGGTTTGAATGAAATGGACTTAGTGAGACGTGATGGGTCAATGTATTGGGATAGAGTGGATGATGAGGCTTCTTGGTTAACAGGTACTTGTCATTGTGGAAGGTCCCTTAGGCTTGTACAATATTGGAAAGGATCTGGATCACCATCAATAGTGATCTTTGTGCCATTATACGGGAACTTAAGACATTGGTGGTATGTTGAAGGGACGGCTCTCATTGTGTGTATCCAAGGTCTACCTAACAAAAAGTTGTATGGAAGGGTGAGATCCAAGACTTGGAAGCTGGTGTTCATGATTGTTGGGCCAATTCTGATAGGGAGCGTGACAACTCCTTTGGATGACCTTTCCTCATCATCGTAAGCCTTGATGACTATACTCTTAGAAGTATCTACATAGTATTCTGAGAATCCTAATGCCTTAACCAATTTTATGGTACACAGGCTCAAACCTGCACCTCTGTCTACCAAGACTCACTCTGGTTTGATGGACTAGGACTTCAAGATGTAAGGGGTCATTATGATCAGACTTTTCGGTGGAGTAGTCTTGTTGAGAAAATGTGGTGTAATGCAAGTTGGTCAAATATCCCACCATTTCTTCAAAGTGATTGCCATCCAAGTCCGTGGGAGCAGTAGTGTTCTATAATGCTTTGTCAAGTATGGCTCGATGTTCTGGTGACAAAGTCAATAGTTCCAAGATAGATATTTGTGCGGGGGTTTTACTCAATTGATCGATGAGATTGTATCTATACTTGGGCCTCTGTGTAGGTGGTTCAAAAGAAGGACCTGGAATAACTATTTTAGTCTGGCGTGTGTTCACATTACATTTCGGGTGCTTCTTAATGATGACGGTATCAACATGTTCGTTTGTGGCTCAGAGGCTATATATGGTCTTTCCTTTCCCATAGTCATATTTGGAGTTGGTGTAATTGGCAAAGGGATTGTTCTTGGTTCCTGAACCAAAGGTGTGTCCTTTTGTATGGTCATGTAAAGGGTCTGTGAAGACCTTATGATCACTGTTTTTAGTGTTTTTCTGCCCGTTTACCTCTATGGATCCGTTTTCAACAAAGTCTTGAATGATATTCTTTAATTGGTGACATTGTTGGAGGTTGTGCCCTTTCATTCGATGATAGTCACAGAAAGCGTTATCATCCCACCATGAAGGTTTGAACTGTCCAGGATCATACTCTCTTGGTTCTAAAGGTTTGATGAGATTATGTTTGACCAATTCTTTGAAGACTACCTCGATTGGTTGCCCTAAAGGTGTAAATTCTCGTGTGGGAAATCTCCTTTGAGGTCTTTGTTGTGAGTTATGGACATAGTTATCCATTTGATCTAGATTGTTCATCATGTATTCTTGTTGGTTGTATCCTCTAAGTGTGATAACTGGTCTAGTATGTATGTGTTAGCATCCACAATGCCATCATTCGTGACATTCTTGTTCCTAGACCAGAACTTGTTTCTATCATTCAACACGTTTGGATGTTGGACAATTGGGCTCTTGCCTGGTACTTTGATTTCGCCTTTGTCAATAAGGCCCTTTTCAAGGATGATCCCTTTTTGTACCAGGTCAAGGAATGAAGTACAACGATTTACCCGTAATTCACCTCATACCTTGGGGTTGATATTTTTGAGGAAGATAGTGACCTTTTGTTTTTTAGGTATTTCGATGGGACAGCGGCTAGCTAGACTTCTCAATCTTTGGAAGAAAGTGGTGAACGTCTCCCCATCCTCTTATGTCGTGTGGCACAAGGTCGCTATGGTTACCTCATTGTCTATGTTAAAGGAAAAATGTTCGACAAACTTCTCAACCAATTCACCCCAGGATTGTATACCATATGGCAATTTAGAAAACCATTCCAACGCTATCCCTATGAGGGTTCATGGAAATAGGCGCATCAAGTAAGTGGGGTTATATGATATGTCCATGTAGGCCATTGAGAATTCTCTAATATGCTCTAAAGGATTCTTCCTCCCATTATACTTAGGCAAACTTGGTATAATGTATCCATGGGGGAAAGGTGTCATATAGAGTGCTTTGTCGAATGGACATGGACATAGGTCTTGTGCTAAGATAGTTCATTTGCCTGACATAGACATGTCGTCCATCTTTTGTTGTAGAGTTTGCATTTGGTTTTGAAGGATGTCGACTTGTGTCAAAGACATGGTGTTCGTGTTATTTGGATCAATGTAGGTGTTCTGATATGCCATGTTTTGTGATGGGTTATGATTGGGCGAGGGAATCTATCCTGTCAAAATACTCTGATTCGGGATAGGGATATTCCCTGTCTGAATGGTCTAAGTTGCTATCGGAATGCTTCCTGTCTGAATGATTTGGTTTGGTATAGGTATATTCCCACCAACTTTGGATCTCTTACCAGTCGTGTTGGTGCCAAAGCGGTTGGAGGAACTTGCTCCCACAGTGAATTGTAAACCTTGTGTTATGTTAAAAGGAGTTGTGTTTACAATTGATGATGTTTGAGTTGGTATACCTATTGGTATTGCTACGGTTATTTGAGGAATAGAGACAGTTGACGTTGCAGTTTGGGATGGTTGGTTTGACTATGTTTGCAAGGTATGAATATCAAATCCTATGGATAGTTTGGCACCGTTTGCTAGCAATTTTGCTAGATAGCGTTGAGGATCATTTAGCAAACATTCATCCATAAAGGATGTAAATTCAGGATCTTGAACTACTGCATCTATGTCTTCTATGTAAATCTAACCATGTGTGTCTCTAGTGACATGTTTTTCTAGCAAAGGCTGGTGTGGTCGCTTACTTCCTGACGGTTGGTTTCCGAACGGATTGATGAATTCAATGGGGTCTATCATTGTTTTGTGTTTCTTTTGGGATCTTGTTTTGACCATGAAAAATTTGCTCAAAATGGGCAATGCAGACTATGCCTAAAAATTGATATGATCTATGTCTATGTTTTTGGATTTTTTTGACACTAAATGACATTGCTAAAATGGTTTCGAAAAGGATGTATGCTAAGATGACATGTGACAAGATAGACAATATGCAAAATGTGAGTAGACTATGATGATAAATGAGTCTAAGATGGTATAACCTACCACCTATGGAATAAATGCATGCAAAGACTTGTTTTTGACCAAGCAACCTGATTGTATGACAAGGACAGTTGACAAGGTGAATTTTTCGAACTAGACTAATGAGTTGAAAAGATCCACTAGATGGGACTAAAGTGACAAGGTTCAATGATTTCGACAAACCGTAACATGAACATTTCCAATGACGAGGAAAGTTATCTATTCCGTGATATGCAATTTCCTAGGGAGTATCTATATGCATGCAACTTAGGATGATTATGACTAAGACATTTACTGTAACTAAGACTGATATGACACCTAATGATGGTAACTAAGACATATATGACACCTAATGATGCAAGGGTTTTTTGAACAAAATTAACCAGTTTCTAATCCAAGGTTGATCCTAAAAACCTAAAGAAAATAGTGACAATAATGTTTTGGACTCAGCTCACGATTTTTGATGTTTTCTGTTGACAGGCAAATGCGGTTCACCAAATAGTTGCGGTTCAGATTCTGAGAGATGCGGTTTTTTGACAGTGCATGCGGTATTTTTTGACAGTTGCGGTTTTTCCTATGACAAATGTGGTTTACCAACACACA
Source organism: Sequoiadendron giganteum (assembly GCA_007115665.2). Taxonomy (NCBI): domain Eukaryota; kingdom Viridiplantae; phylum Streptophyta; class Pinopsida; order Cupressales; family Cupressaceae; genus Sequoiadendron; species Sequoiadendron giganteum. Next base: position 328,526,237 of record CM021103.1, on the reverse strand, counting down.
TGCGACTCGAAAACTGACAGATGCGGTTTTCAAATACACATGCGGCTCGAAAACTGACAAATGCGGTTTGCGTGCACACATGCAACTCAGAATATGACAGTTGCGACTCGGGATATGCAAACTATGAAAATTGAACATTTTGACAGACAAATGTGGCTTTTCCCCTAACAGATGCGACTCGCTTATAGACATGCGGCGATTAAACTGACAAATGCGACTTGGTTTTCTGACAATTGAATTTTTCCTGAAAGTTGTTGAATGACTTTGTTTGTTTGATCAAGATTTGGATGAATACAACAAAGAGAAAACACAACAATCAATGTATTTTCAGTTTTTGTGATGGGAGGATTGTTAAGACTCGAAAAAAATTTACCACCTAGACTTTTAGGACAATATTTATTTAATTCTTATTTGGATTTCTTTAGCTACACATATTTATGGTGAATGACTAGTAGCTTGACCCCATTGGCTCCCCTCCACGACACTCACTTATACGGGGCAGCCAAGCTACTATATCCATGAAACTCCCATGGCATACATTTCATTTCCACACATAAATCATAAAAATGTAAGACGGCTTCACAGGGCCGACCTTGTTGCGCCAACAAATAGATAGGATTTTGGTAACTCTACAACAAGGTTTTTAATAAGGGCATTCCATTCGTGGGACACTATCTAACGTCGGCGAGAGTCCATTTCTGTCCATCTCGTCGGAATAGTGCACGTGATTAGTGGGTTTTCCCCAAGAATCCTCTTTTATATACCAGTTGGAAGTCACTTGGCTTTAGCGTGCTACCAATCCGAGTCGTCTTGGGGTGAGTACTTTTTCCCACCAAGACAGGCCCAAGTTCTAGAGACAACAATCGTTTCTCTTACACCCAAGATCGCATGACTACGCGAGGGGAGAGGATACTTCGATGTACTAAATCGTAAGGGTTACAAATGCGTGCAAAGCACCAAACAAAGAAGACAGTGGTTCTTTTTAATCCAAACGACAATTTTCTATCTATCAATCAGAAAATTCATTTTAATCCCACACGATGATTATCTATCTACAAACAAAATCTTGCTTAAATAAATAAATCAACACAAAGGCATTAGGTCCTGCATGCAAATTTATCAGTAGTTCATTGTTCTTCAGCTTTCGTCCTGCAGAAAATTTGTGTTTGGTTTTAATTGTCTTCAAAGCTTCATCCTACAAACACTATGTTATTCTCCCTAAACACATTTGAAACAAACATTAGCGAAAATCCAAATAACCCAAAAAGTGAAAACTGAAAATATGGATGTACGGAAATGACTAAAATAAGAGAAAAAGTTTACCAGCTAGATACAGCTTTTGGAGCCACATATGCAGTTCGACTATTGATAGGCGGATGCGGTTCGTAACTTCGCGGATGCGGCTTTTGATGACAAATGCGTCATTGTTTTTCATAGATGCGGTTCATGGATACAGATGCGTCATTCTGCGGAACAGATGTGGTGCACCATATGAAAAACTTGTAAAAAAGAACAGAAAATAGAAAAATGAAAAGATGAAAATATGTGTGGATTTTGAAGCGTGTTCACGTCAGGTTCACCAAATGTAACATGATAGATTTTCTGCAAAGCTAGAATAAACAAAGTTAAATCCTAATCTAAATAATAATCTAAAATCTAACAACAAAGAATGAGGAAATAAACTAAACAAACTAAACAATTTAATGGAAAGCTCTTACCGAATATGTGTTCATTCCTTCGAATTATCTTGATTATTCTTCTCCATTTTTCCTTTTTAGTATTCTTGCCCTCAGATTTATGTGTTTGAATGCAAGTATAGCTTTGTCGAGTGTCTAAGAAAAATATCGAAGTTGAATCTCTTCTCAAAAGTATGTGATTTCGGGAGAGGAGGGATAATGATTATGACAGGCCATTTTATAGATTTTGGGTTTTTGAACGATTGGCTCAAATTGAAAGAGAGATCGACGGACAAGATTGATGAATGCCATGCGATGTGAGTTATGTCTCAGATAGAACGTGAGTTAGAATGCGAGTTAGAACACGAGTTCAGGAAAGACTGAAGATAGAGACTAAGTTAGAACATGAGTTCAAGATCTTAATCTCCAAAAATAGAAGAAATAGACTTTGTATGCAAAATCCAAAGTTAGAACTCGAAGACTAATGCATTCGAATGCCAAAATGAGTTAATTAATTAAATAAAGATATTTAATTAATAAACACATCATGCATATGAGTTGGAACTATTTAAATGACTAGTTGTGACGGAGAGTCCTCTCGTAGAGATAAACTAGAGAACTAAAAATAGATCTCGAGTCTGAAGGTGAGTGAATGACTTAGATAACTGAATGATAGAGGAATGTGACATAAATAATAAATATGAATTAAATGTTAGTTTAATTCAACATTTGAAAATAGGAGACTTTGATTAAATAAATAAAGATAATTTATTTAATTGACTTTTGTAAAGGTGGAATTGAATAATTAAATAATAAATATTTAATTATAGATAAAGGGGGTTAAATGAATAATTAAATAAAGATATTTAATTATAGTTGAAATATGATAAAGGGGGTAATTAAATAATAAATTATTTAATTGATAGATAAAGGGGGAATTAATTAGTTAGCGACATAATTAAATAAATATGATTTATTTAATTAATCAAGTTGAATAAAGTTTAATAACGAATTAATGAATTAATTAAAAAGGGGTATTTAATTAATAGAATAAATATATGTTAGAAAGGTTAATTAAATAATAGACATTATTTAATCATGATCATGGACTATAGAAAATTATGTCGAATGTGTACTCGCAGGCCTAGACCAATTTTCGGTATCTACACCAACAATGTTGGGACAAAGCTCTTCATAGCCATCCATGCCATTTTTCTAGAATTTTATCCTAGCATATTTTATTCAATTTTTGGTGTTTCCACACTCTAGTGAATTACTTGGATGCTTCATCTCTTGGAAGCATTTTGCATGCGTGGGATGACGTGTTATAGGTTGTTACATATTTTTAACTTTTTGTCCTTTTTGGACATTTTAGTCATGTTTTTAGCATGTTGTCTTTTTGGACATTGTGAGTTTCCACTGTAAGCATTTTTCTTATGTAAACACACTGAAATAAAGTGCATCAACGTTCTGGTCTATACTTTTTGGGATCTTGCACATCATTTGTTTCGTACTGTACTAGCACTATGATATAAAGTGCCATGGGGGTTGATGTTTTCCTTTGTTTGCCATCATACCTTTTTCAAGTGAGTGTCCCTTCCATGACAAAAACCTCATGTAAATGTGCCTTTTTGTTTGCAAACCCTTTATATTTGTTGGTACTTTCATATTTGTATGTTCAAATATTCCTGATTCTTCTTCATGCACTTCTTTTTGGCATTCACTTTTAATGTACCTGTCAACCCTCTCCCTTTTCTGGATTATGGATAGGTTTCTACTATTGGTGCTAATGCTTCCTTGCGTTCATGTTGGAGTGAGCTATCTATACAATATTTGTTCCTATGTACTAGGCAGATGCAATGACTACATTTCGGTGAGATGGAACACTTAACATATAAACACTCTTGCATTCTTATTTTGGGAGCCGACCTTCCATTTTCACTTGATCATTTCTTTGGACTTTTTGGTACTTTTTCCTTTTGTATCTTCAGGTTCCAGGTGTTTGACTTTGTTTGCCATCTTATTTGAGTAGTATCATTGGGGACACTCAAGCAGATTCTTGTCTTCTTGATCCTACTCATCATCTATTTTAGCGAAGGTTCTTTTTTCAACACTATAATAGTCTTTCTTTGACAACATTTATAGCTTCTTCATGCTTCAATGGTGTTCTTCATGTTCATCCTTTGTTCCTATCTCTTCAAATATTTCTTAGTTGGAGGATTTTTAGTCCTTCACTCTTGTTTGGAGGCTTGTTTAGTCCTTCACTTGTCTTTCATCTCTTTTTGGAGTCGAGTTTTCCCCAAGAGGTTTTCTCCATTTCTTCGCTTTATAGAGATTTTTAGTTGTACTTGGGTGCCTCATCAAGCCTAGTTACATTGGGACCCATCTTTTCTTTTCATGCATTCTTTCTTATTTTTTAGCTACTCCCTAAGTTCATCTTAAGGGGGGAGTTAGAGCAATAGGTTAAAACACCTAATTAATTAATTCATATTGATTAATTAATTAGGTCCCCTTTACTCACTTAAACTAAACTTAGGATTTGTTTTTTGCATTATTAGATTAGCTTATGTTATCTCATTACATAGGATTGTGACACTTGTCACATGTTGATCTAATCCTCTCCTAGGTTTTTTATCTCCTTCATAAGGATTGTTTCATTATTGTAATCAATCGATTTAGGTTTTTTACATCAATTCTTTCTCTAGTTGTTGAGCACTATTGTACCTTTTTGATCTCCTCTTTATGATAGGATATTTTCTTGTAGGTGCTTTTTGGGTTATGTGGAGTTGGTTTTACAACTTCAACACTATCCTCTAGATTATCCTAGCTCAAAGGAGTTTGAAACTTTCTTTTATATAATGTTTTGAATGGATTCATTCCCAAGGTAGAATGAAAATAATTATCGTAAGCAAATTGTACTAGTGGAAGATATTCTCCCCTCTTTTATCATTGATCCATACAATACACACGTAAAATATATTCTAATATTTTATGTGTTCTCTTTGTCTATCTATCTATTTTAGAATGATAGCATATATTGAAGTTTAATTAGTTTCCCAAAGCCTACTATAAATTCATCCAAAATATTAAGGTAAACCTAATATCATTTTTTGGTATGAATTTTTTCAAGAACCTTGTGCAACCTAAATATTTCCTTTATAAATATCTTATCCAAAGTTGAAGCATCATCAATTAAATTCTTGGTATGAAATGGGATGCCTTGGTAACTTTGTCCAATAACACTAATATTATATTATGTTTGTATGGTGTCATTGGCAATCCCTACACAAATTCATAATAATGACTTTCCACTTTATGATGTGGTATGGCATGATAATATAACAACCCAACTAAATGATTATGTTTAGCTTTAATTGTTTGACAATCCAAATATTTTTCCATAAAAAAATGTCTTTCTTCATTCTTGGCCAAAACTACAAGATCTTAAGGTCTGAGTTATCTTATTTACTATTGGGTGCCCTGAGTAAGGAGCATTGTGATCCTCAACCAAAACTAATGAACTTTAAGTTCTTTGTTATTAGGAACACGTATTCTATTAAAATATCTAAGAAATTTGTCCCTATAAAATGCATAGCTTACAATATTTGGATTAAATGGGTTAATCTCTAAAAATACTTTAATTTGATGATACCAAGGATCATGTTTGTATTCCACCAATACTTGTTGTTTGAAGGTGGTTTTAAAGGTTGTTATTGCCATAAGCTATCTCCTTCTACTTAAATCATTTGACACTTTATTTTCTTTACCCTTATTATATCGAATCTCAAAGTCATATTCACTTAAAAAATCTAACCTTCTTCTTTCTCGTGCATTCAAATATGGTTGAGTGAAGATATATGTTAATATTTTATGATCATTTTAAACTCAAAAGGTCCCCCGAGAGGAAATTTATCTATTTTTGTAGAGTATGAACAATGTCTACCAACTCTGGATCATGAGGTACATAATCCATTTCGTGTGTATTTAACTTTCTAGATTTATAAGCAATAATACCTTCATCATGCATGTGTAATTCCTTTGAGCCTTATGTAGAAGCATTGATGACAATAATAAAATGATCATTAGGGTTATAAAATCTTAAGATAGGAGTCATAATGAATTTTTATTTTAAGTTCTAAAATGTTTTATCATACTATTTTATCCATAACAATAATTTATTCTACTTTTCCTAGGAAGTAATAGGGTTTATGATTCAAGAGAACCCTTCTAAAAACCCTCTATAGTACCCTACTAAATTGATAACTATTTACTTTTGACACATTATTAGAAACCAACCACTCTATTATAGATTTGATCTTTCAAGATATTTTGCAATTCCTTTTATAAATATAATATATCCCATGTAATAATTTATTTTTTCTTACAAAATGCATATTTAGATAGTTTACCGTATTAATTGTGTCCTTGCAACCTTTGAAAAACTATCTAGAGGTGTACTAAGTTCTCTTATTCATCCTTGAAATAAATTAAGATATCATCCAAAAAAATATCATAAATTTATCTATAAAATTATGAAAAATTATATTCATTAGACTCATAAAAGTTGTAGTGGCATTAGTCAAGTAATATGGTATCCAAGCATTGGGTTTAGAAGCTAGGACTTGAGATTTATATGAGTCACGAGAATTGAAAGAAAATTATGAAATCAGAAGATGAATGTGAATTATTTGTGATAAGCTATGAAAAAATATTAATTAAGAACCACAATTACAAAAAACTTAAATAGAAAAAAGAAGAGCATTTCATGTGAGTGTTAATCATAAACAAGGGATCTAGATCCTAAGAGGTTGTTACATATGTTATATGGTATTAATATAGAACATATATAGTTTTTCTTTCATTTAATTTTTGAGTTAAAATTGGATATCTTGGCAAGTGTATCCATGACCACCAATATTGTATTATTTATATGGTGTCATTGGTAATCCCTATACAAAATTTCTATAATGATTTACCACTCATAATTTTTTATGTCATGATGATACAACAATCCAAATGGATGATTATGCTTAGCCTCATCCCTTTGAAAATCCAAAAAATATATCACAAAGAGCACTATGTCTTTCTTCATCCTTAGCCAAAAGTATAACCTCTTAAAATATGAGTACATCTTATTTATTCTTGGGTGCCTTGAATAAGGAGTATAGTGATCCTTGGAAAAAATAAGGTTATAAGTTATTTAGTATTAAGAACATATATTCTATTATAATATCTAAGCAAATTATCCCGATCAAATGCATTCCATACAATCTTTGGATTGGCTGGGTTAAACTCTAAAATTGCCTTAACTTTCTCATACCAAGGATCATGTTCCTATTCCACAAATACTTGTTGTTTGAAGGTGGTTTTAAAGGTTTCTATTTCCATAAGGTGTCTCCTTTTGATGAGAGAATTTTCCACTCTATTTCCTTTACCCTTAATATATTCAATTTCAAAGTGATATTCACTTAAAAATTCTAACTACCTTCGTTATCTTCTATTCAAATGTAGTTGAGTGAAAATATATTTTAACTATTGATGATCAATTAACTTGATAGATTTCCCCAAGAGAAAATGTATCCATATTTTTAGAGTATGAATAATGACTACCAACTCTAGATCATGAGGTGCATAGTTTATTTCATGCATTTTAATTTTTTGGATTCATAAGAAATCATGCTTTTGTCTTGCATAAGTACCCCACTTAAGCCTTTTATATAAGCATCTATAACAATAATAAAATAACCTTTAGGGTCATAAAATCTTAAGATAGGATTAGTACTCAACTTTTATTTTAGTGTTTACAATGCTTGATAATACTATTTTGTCTATAAATTTTTATTATTATTCTTTTTCAAAGAAGCAATAGGGTTTGTGATCGAGAGAACCCTTTTACAACCCTTCTATAGTACTATGTTAAACCCATTCAACTCCTTACTTCTGACACATTCTTAGAAATCAACCACTCCATTATAACTTTTATCTTTCCAAGATCTACTACAATTTCTTCTATAGATATAATATTCCCTAAGGAATGAATTTTATTCTTAAAGAATAAACATTTTGATATTTAGCATACAAATTTTGTTCTCACAATATTTACAAAAATAATTAGAGGTGTACTAATTTCCCTTCTTCATTCGTAGAATAAATTAGGATATCATCTAAGAACACTATCACAAGTTTATCTAAATAAATAATATATCGAATAAAAAATATAATATATTTAATATACCTCTCATACAAATGATTATATCTATGTTAATGATCCACGTGTGTAGTGCTTGTGCCCGTAATATTCTTGGATTCTATAAAATATTTTATAAATATTTTGATGGTATAATTTGTATGACTAAGGGGGTAAAACATTTCAATGAAGGCTTATGGAAAAGTTTCTAAAATTGATATATGACCATTGATCTTGTGAAGTGGAAAATGGAATTAGGATCAAAGAAGGGTTAGCAATCAATAAAACCAAAAACAAATAAAGATCAAATCCTACTTACAAAATGAAATTGAGTGCATACAAGGGTTAGAAATCAAGATAAACAATGAAAACAATTCAAATTATGAAACCAACCAATGTGCAAACCTTGTATTCCACTTCAATGGTGATGGGATGTTGGAGTGTTCAATCAATAAGCTCTCATGGCTGAAAAAGCATGAAGATTGAAGACCTAGATGGTGATAATTTCTCAAATGCTCATGATATTGCTATGCTCAAGATTTCAAGTGCTCTCAAATGATCTGGGTATATAATAATGAAGTGTGGGATGTTTGTTTTATAGATTTTCATGAATATGATCAATGGTTGAGATCAATCCTTAAGACCCATAAATTTGTGTGAATCAAGGAAAATGAGAGATCAAGATCAATTTGAACTCAAAATATCTCCACAATTTGAGGAAAACTACTTGAGGATATTTGAAATGAAGGGTGAATATTAGATCAAGAAACGGAGGGATACAAATGAATGAGAAGAATGAGATATTTTAGGATATTTTGAAAGAGAATATTCCTTATGCCTTTGAGAGAGAAATTAGAACAATTAAATAATTTGAGATTATTTAATTATGGAGGATTAGGATATTCTTTATTAAAAAGGAATATTTCAAATGAATGGGATGAGAATTAGGTAATTAAATAATTCAAGATTATTTAATCATATGACTTTGGAAGAAAATTATATTTATGGTTAATTAAATAATTAAAATTATCCAATTAGGGGAGATTAGAAAAAAATTAATGAAATAGGATGAGTTAATTAAATAATTCAAAATCACTTAATTAATAGAATAAATAAGGTGAAAATAATAGAAAATGATATTAAAAGGGAAATTAGTAATGTTAGTGATGAAAATGATGTGAATGCAGTGGTCGAGGATGAATATGATGAAAATGAAAGATTAATGATGTGTGGTACGAATTAGGCAATTTTGGATGTCTACATTTTACCCCTCTTTGACATGATGTACTTGTTACATTGTTTTAAATACTTTGCCGATCAAAATAAAAAATTTGATGCCCCAGTGTGCCCCAACAAGTGATGAAAGGATGATAGGATGCAAGGTTCCCCCCTTAGGAGATTGCCCAGAAAAAATATTTTTTTAGGTCAGGCTCACGACAAGAGTTCAAGAATAGTTTGGATGAGAAGAGGATGAGAAACTAGGCCCTAAGGGTCCTATAAAAGATTCGGGATGAAAATCGAGGCTCAAAAGATGACCTAGCAGGGTGGTCATGAGAAAAACCCTAGGGTTTTGGGGGTATAGATAGGAAATTATGGTTTAAATGATCCTCATTTGCACTCTCAACTTTTGGATTTCTTACTCTTTTAGAGCTCTCAACATCCCTAGCCTTCAAATGCACATTCAAATGCACATTCACGACGACCCGAGTGCTAAGAGCTCTACATTGCATGGATCTCGTTCGTCGGTTCCAGAGGCCAGCCGACATAGGCGCTGCGGTACACATATTTCTAACTTTTGCTTGTACTTTAATTTTTCTTATCAAATTGATAGGTAGATGTAGGGAAATAAACATGATAGTCCTTTAGGATTGTCTCCTTTGCACTATTAGAATGGTCATGTTTGACTTAGAACGATGCACTTGAAAAATATTGACATGTTTGACTTAGAACGACACACTTGCATCGACACATTTGAGAAATTCACATGTGTGTGACCATTTTTAGGGATTTATCACGTTTGTCATAAAGCGACACATTTGAAAAATTAAAAAAGTCATATTTGCATAAAGTGACGTGTTTGCACAAACTAATGCGTTTACTCATTTTACTTAGCAAAATTAAACTTTTTAATCTCATTTTTTCAATTTTAATGTTGTTGGCTTTATGCTTATAGGTCACTATATATCCTCTCTACATGAGAGAGCGAAGACTGAGGTTATTGGATTGATTAGTTCACATCGGTGATATGGAGTTTCAGTTCCTTGCAATAGTTGGATTAGATTACATCACTTATATATCAGAGATTCGATCTTATTGAGTTATGATGAATACTCTGGTATAGAGGTGGAGGTCGAAGATAGTGACATTTCATCTACCTAAAAGAGAGTGTACCATTACACTGGAGGATGTATGGCACATCCTCAAGATTTTGATCTTCGGTGACCATGTAGAGTATGATGTGGACCGTGAAGCAACAACAATGCACAAGATGCTTGGAGAGGACCAAGTAGTAGTGGTTGAAAGATAGATTGACCTGACACCCTACATCAGAGAGGTGCATGAGATGAATTTTATTCTTGTTGGATTGATTATAGGGACATTGCTTCCCAATAGGCATTCTCGATGCTTTCCCATTGAATGGGGGATAGTTATAGAGAGTATGATGATTGAGGGGACCGCGTATGCCTAGGGGCAATGCATATTAGCGCATTTGTACCATGATTTGCACTAGATGTGCTATAAGGGAGGTACCAATATCTCTGTAGGTTTGAGCCTCCTACATGTTTGGGTGTGGGAGAGAATAGTAGTGACATGACCTTGGGTGTAAATGATAGAGATCTAGATGATCTTACTCTTAAAAATACCATGGCTATCTTCATTATAGATAGCCCGACAAATTGCAATATTAGTGGGCGGAGGACCCGATGACATGACCTAGTTTATATGGAGACCTTGGGTTAGATGCAAGGCACGGGATGATGACTACACTTAATTATTTACAAGTAGACTAGATGGTTGATCGAGTGAGTTAATAACATACTATATAGATATCTACCAAAGAGAGTCCGCAAGTAGTTTGACGAGTGTTAGACAACACTTGATCAATTTTATCATACTTGATAAACCAGGACTACCAGGGAGGTGGCTACATGGGGACCTATGACATAATTTAGGAGAATGACTAAATATTTTGACCAAATGGCACCTCTAGGATGGGAATGGACGGTCATTTTGGATGATATGAGCATGACACAAGATCATGACACATGGTGGGCCCATAGGAGGCTAATTATATTTACACTCCCTCCCAACGGTAGAGGTTTATGACCTTTTATTGGTCGACAAATGACAGGTGGTACAGTTGGTGACCAAGAGGCTAGGTAGAGATAAAGTTTGTTGTTGAGCAACAACAAGTTGCATATATTCCATAGGATGGTCACCAATAGTAGGATCAGGGCCATCGAGATCAACATGATCAATAGGCTAGATAGGTGCCACCTCAGCCATCGGGTCAGGGACAGGGGGATCATGCGACCAGGTTAGCATAGGTGACAGTCTAGAGGGATTAGGCTTGAGCAGAGCGTGATCAAGCCCTAGTAGATAGAGATGTCAATGTCAATGAGTGAGATGCAGAGATTGCACGTAGATAGAAAGCAGATGCTCAAATTGTGGTTCTTATGATCGAACAAGATCAAGCACAACTTGAGTGGTGAAGGAGCACCTAGAAGAACACCTAGGAAACACTAGGAATAGGAAAGCTTTGTTAAGTTTTGTTTTAAATGTGATAAGGTCATGTTGACCACTGAAATTGTGGAAGAGACTTAAAAATGTCTTGGTCAGGAGCTATCAAGAGTGGAAAAGGATAGAAGTTTAGATATCCAATTTGTTAGTTTCTAGGGAATTGGAAAAGGTGGCAAAATGGAACATGTACGACCAAGGAGGTCATAACCACTTTGGGAAACCTATTTAAGGATTGCCTCGACCTGTGTGAAAAGTTGGAAGGCATTTGAAGTTTTGTAATTTTGATTTTTTCATGAAGGAGAAAGAAGAACAGTAGGAGTAATTGCTTAATTTTATATGTTTGAGATCTTGGCAATGTTTTAATGGCATAACCAGGCATTGGCATACGTGTGGAATGTAGTTTAGTTGATCTCAAAGTGTTGGTTGGTCAATAACTGGTTGTTTCATCGTTCAAGTTTCTGATTTCAGTTCTCTAGGTTCTTATTTTTGGTTATTCTGCCTGGCAAGCTGCAATAAATGGAGTTCTAGACCACCTTTCCCTTGTACCTGGTGTATGGGCTCTTGGAAACAGTGGCTAGGCTCCATGCCTTTACTTTTAGTAGTGTTAGGAGTCATTAGGGGTCAAGTGTGCATGAAAGAAGACCTTTCCTAGGCGAGCTAAACAGTGCCTGACTAGGAAGGTCAAGGGGTGTGAAGCACCTCACTTGTAGGGAAGACCTCTCCATGCTAAACCCCATGGTAGAAAGGTGGAAGGAGGCCCTATAGAGGTCTGGTAACAGTTAAGAGGCTACACCAATCCATTTGATGGAAGAACTCCATGACAGTTCACTCGGATGGCCAAGAGTTGACTAAAAGACCCTATATTTACTAAATTGATGAATGAGCCTGTGTACAGAAAGACAAGGACTAAGACCTTGAAAATCTTGAAGAGCTTGGTATCAAGACCAAGAAACCATAGGGAAATTTTGGGGTACTCTGGGAAATTTTTGAGAAACATCCACTTTTCTCGGATTAGGGGCTCTAGGCTTGTAGCCTTTTTAACCCTAGGTGAGTGTTTGGAGGGAACGATGGAGAGATGGAGCCTAGTGGTTGTTCAACAACCCTAATAGGATGCTAAGAAGCATGATTTCACATCTCTACTCCCCTGCAAGGATCTAGTTGAGAGTTGAGAGTGTTTGGCCTTTAGGGAAGATTAAGGGTCAAGGGTGAAACAGTGGTAAAGCACCAATCTTTGGTTGGGTTGTGTGACATGGATGGAAGTGGGGATGGCCAGTAGAACCAGGGGTACCTACATTTGAGATAGGACCTATAGGTTGAGTTGGTGGGAGTGTCACCAAAGGGGATTGCCAAGGTGAGACCCAAAGCATGGAACAGTGAGTGTTCCATCCAACCCCACTTACACCATTGAGAGAGACACAACCATAGTTGAGAGGGACACAAAGAGGAGCTAGAGGGTACAAACCAAATCTCATAGGCCTCCACCATTAGTATGGACAAATACATTTGGAGTGATACCTCCTGATGTAGGATAGGATATATTATAGGATATTGTATGAGGTTGTAGTCCCTGGATCTCAAAGATGAAAGAGGTTTGGTTCTAGGAGAAGTGCCATTGTCGAGCCTAGCAGGTCAGGTGGTGCATCTATTACAGGCCATCAGAGTAATAGATCCCTAACCATGATGATCAAGAGAGACCACTCCTAGATGGAGAGCAACAGGGTTGATAGATTTTTTATACATTTTTCTTATGATATTATTGTAAAGACTTGTATAGATATGATCTATATGATGTATATACATTCATTGACCTTTTGGGCCTCATATATATGTATATTTTTTATTCATTGGATATGTATCACACACTTATGATGATGATGTATCATGAAACTTTGATTTCTTTAATGATATATGAGATGAGACCATTTTTTGATGCAACATATGTTGTGTTTTGATCCTTATGATTTATATGATATTGCCATGATGTTTATGATTATTTTTATGATATGGATACATTCATGATTATGAGATGGATGTATGATTTGTGATGTAGGATGTGATGTATGATATGGATGATATGCAAATGTGATTATTTTTATACTTTCTAATATTTCCATGACATGCATGTGCATGTATGCTATATGATCTGAGCTTGTCGATGTAGGATGCATGAAATACTAATGATGTTGTGATGTAGGATGCAAGAGATGTTATCTAGAAGAATTGGATAAGAGAGAAGATTAGATGATAAAATAAATTTGATGATGTTGATCACTTTTGTTGAAAAATCCATATGTTATGAATGATAGGTGATTTAATATTTGATGATGTATGAAAGTGTGATGAGTATGCTTTTTCTTTTTGGGAGAAACTAACGATTAGAAATAATTTTAATGTAGCAAATAGACATGATGCACTAGGGTATGAAGAACCAAGGCAACTTTGTATCTATCGCATGAACTTTGACTCTAGAAACAGATAGGAGTATTCTTGTTCATACATGACATATATACACCTTGTTATGTAATGTGAGAGAATAAAGTCATAAAATTAAGGAGACTAATACAAATAAGGTATGAAGAACCTAATATGCACCAAACATTGTATTACTTGAGATTTTCCTTGCACACACAAAGCAATTTTTCACCATGTTTGTATTAAAAGAACATCCAACAAACACGACATACAAAATCAATGATCAAAAGATAAAAGATCAAAATAGACGAACAAAGTTGTCATATCACTTGCCAAGGATATTTATAGTTTAGGGATACTATCCATTGATGATGCCCATTTCAAGAATGATATATCCATAAGGCACATAATAGGATGTTGATGGTTTTGATCTTGATAGATAAGGCAATTGATATTTAGGCATTGTTTCGGTCGATAATGATCAAGTTTTCATGATTCTTGCTTGAATGTTTCAAATTCCAATAACTACTATGTTTGGTTTGATTGCATTGCCAAAGGATGAAGGTGATGATCAATTTATTATGTATGGATAGTTTATTACAGATAGGTGATGATAGGAACAAGATTTTTGAGAATTTTTGAATTTTTTAGGTTATTTGAGGCTATTTTTGTTGTTTTGATAAATATTTTGATTTTTTTGGTATTTTGAAGATATTTAAACCTAGGCAGGGGGACCTAAGGGAACTAACCTAATGCCTTGGGGGATCATCAATGATGTACTTGCCTACGTGACAATGTAGAAGCTATGTAGTTCAATTATTGGGCTAGGCTATTAGCTCATACATGGATGACTAATAATGTTTTTGATGTTTTGACCTTTTATGAATTTTTTTGGATTTTGATGAATGGTTTAGATGTTTTTAATTTTTTAGGATTTACATGACTTGAGATATGAACAAGGATCTAGTCCGTCTAGGAGGTTCAGGAAGATGCCCCTAGTTAGGTACAAGATATATTTTATTATGGATAAATGGAAGGATGTGGATAGAGGATGGTTATAGTGCAATATGGTAAGACACTTTTCAAGTGATCAAGTTGTGGTTGTATGCACGTTTATTATGGAACAAATGGAATGGAATGGATAAAATTGTGATCATGATAATGGATGGATGGAATGGGTTTGATACTTGATAGATGATAATGGATGGATGGAATGTATGAAAGCGTTATTATGATCACAAAGTGATCTAGAGGATATAGATTAGTATTTATTTCGAAGTAAGATGTAAGTATCTGCCCCCAATGTCTAGCAATGTATTAAATGTTATGATGGATGCATGGGTAGGGGGATGATATGTAAAGGATGTCGAGGACTATCCCTTAATAAGATAACATGTTTGGATATAGGATGGTCATTAGGATAATGTTAAATAGCTCGAATATAGTGCTAGATTGCTTAGATAGTGCATGATGGGTCAGATTTAGGTGATAGTATTGCATGAGATAGGATATAATCTATAGAAATGACCATGTCAATATTTTACCAAAATTAGGCTTGAAGTATACCCCTAATCTTTATCAAGATCAAGATGGATGTGGAATGATGGATGAAAATGGATTGGATGGATCATGGATCATGGATTTATTATGGATGAGGTGAATGAGATAAGATACTTCTACCTAGAATGGTACACATAGATATTCCATTCTACACATGACACTTATTTTCTAGGTTTTCATTATGGTACTTGCCCAAAGTGCCACCAAAGTGGTTTTCACTAGAGGACAATTTTTTTCTCTTGACTATTTTCTTGATTTTATTATTATTATTATTTGTTTCTTAAATGTTTTACACTAAACCACTTGGTGGTGTTGATGTAGACGTCGTTGCCATGATGTGCACCTATGATATCCTACTTGAAGGAGTTATCTTGACAAGATACATGCGCTTAATTGTAACTCCTGAATGTTTTTGTATTCATCGATACCAAGGTTACCTTATCTAGATGCACACATCGTGATAGAGTGCCCTTAGATTCCTTGTGATAAAGAGTTGTTGCCAAGACATGGTTAATGAGAGAGTTGTGTATTCTTGGTTTTAAGGTAGATGACAAATTTTGATGAGGGATATAAGATAAAGATGGATTGGTTGATAGTTTGGATGATGGATATTTGATTCTCCAAACTTGGGATGATGAAAAATGAAAGGTATATATAGAGATTTGATTAGATTTAGGACCAAAATTTTCATATACTTTGTACGTTGCTATTGAAGATTTATTTTATATTGAAGAAGACTTTTGATGGATGGAAGTCCCTTTTCGATTTTTCCCCATAGTTTATTTGAATAATGGAGTTTGATAAGTATTATTTTATTTGTTTTCTTTGGATCCCATTTGAATTTCATGTGTTCATTTTGATTTGTCAATTCATTGGCGTCGATGAGATTCTCTTTTCCTTTGTGCATATTTTTTTCTTGTTAGTCCCAATCAAAAGGTGGAAAGATGTGAGGACGATGATTCATGACATGGATGGTTGAAGTGCTAGCAACAATTCTACCATAAGGACCCTTCATGACTCCCATGTTGATGTTTGTATTAGATAAAGTTTCCCCCAATCTCACGGAGGTATCACTGATATAGTTAGATTCATGGATAGCGGAAGAACTAATACCTCGATGCTTAGGATTGTCGACTATCTACACAGGTTATATGATACCCTAATTATGTAGGCCTAATAATTCTCTTTGATAAAGCATTCATTGAAAAATTATAATTGAGTATGATTTGTCTTGGAAACATGATGTCTCTTATTCTATGCTCTATCAGTAATCTTCAAAGGTAGTAGTGGAAGCACTAGATTCTAATTGTTCTTCAAAAGATGTTAGTGATTCCAATCTTGAGTATAATTTTTATTCATGTTCCCTTTCTAAATTTTCATCACGAGGTTTAGAGAATGATGCCATTTTTTAATGTTTTGCAAAGATTACAAGAGTAGGAGACTCTTGTTTTGAAAGAAGATCATCTACATGTCTCGTGGGAAGAAGTATCTCATGGGTAGATTTATAGGAGTGCTTATGGTAGGGATATGGTCTTTGGTTGTGAAATATTGTATGGATTAGAAGATACTCATTAGATCATGATAGTATTTTGAGGAAGTGAGTTCTTCATCTTGACTTATGTTAGAGCAACTATCATTGACAAATCAAAAATACTATGTAGATCATGATGACGCTTTGAAGATATGGATTCTTGAACTTGATTCATTTTAGAGTTATCTTCATTGTGTTTTGGATTATGTTCTTGACATGGACCAATTCCAAATAATGGATCATTTGTAAAGGGCTTTGAATGCTTTCAATATGTGGATGCATGGGTGATAGCTCTTGACTTAGATTTTTTGTATTAGGTATGATAATCGATTAGATGCATGCTAATGTTGGGTTAATAATTTCTTGATCATCAAATGAATTTGAAATAATCATTTGAATAATGTGGCATGTATCTATTAGGGATAGTCCTTGGAAGGAAGATTGAAATATTTCATTGTTTGATAGATTTACTTGACAAAGATGGTGTGGTTGGTGACTGTGGGAAATCTAAGGATGATGGATTGGAAGACTTTTGAGCGTAATTCTCTCTAATACGTTCTACCACGAGGTAAAATTATGCTAATATGTCACGAAAGGGATCATTGTTAGATACTGATGGACTATCTTGATCATGCTTTGGAAAAGTATCTATATCTTCTAACTCATTATGTGAGGTATCAATATTGCTAATATAATTATTGGTGGATGGGATTTGAAGGTTATCCTCATCATTTATTTCACCTTGATCGATAATTTCTTGTATAAGGTTTTTAAGTTTTATGCAAAGTGATGTTTCATGACCTTTTGTTCCATGGTATTCACAATAAACATTGTCATCGTACCATGAGGGTTTGAAACAAAGTTTAAAATCATCTTGTGACTTTGGAAGTTTGATGAAATTAGATTGAACCAACTTCTTTAACACAAACTCGATTGGATCCCCTAAAGGAGTGTACTCATGTTTGGTGTTATATTTGGGTTGGGATGTGTTCATTAATGGATTTGTAGACACTTTAAACTATCATGACTAATATTGCACACTTGAAACTTATTACTAACACTGTTTTGTCCTAAATTCACCTCCTTTTTTACTTTTTAATTAAATGATCCTAGTTGTTTAATTAAATGCATCAATTTCTCCTATTAATAAAATGATCATTATTATTTGGCTAATTCACCCCCTTTCACACTAATTCTCATCTTATTTAATTGAGTAATGTGAATTATTTGATTAAATTTCTTATGTCCTCTCATTTAATTAAATAATCTTAATTATTGAATTAAATGTCATTTGAACCCCTTTCATTAAAAAAAAATTATTTAATGAGCATCCCGATTTCACTCAACTTGCACAATTAAAAATTAATTTTAATTATCTAATTCCTATTTTCCCTCACCCATCCACTTTCTAAAAAAAATCCTAACAACTTTGGAAGTGTGCTTCTTTGAATCATTGTGAGCCATTGATTAACTCTTTGATCCATGTGAACTTGCATTCTCATCCATTGATGATAATCCTTGAACCATACCTTAACCTCTCATGGCTTCTCACCCATTGATTGATCAAATCAATCAACCATTTATTCACCATTTTCTCTTATAAATACACCTCATTTATACGAGAAAATAATCCACAATAATTTGAGCAAAGTTATGCTATTGGAATGCATCCAAACTTTCATCCATTAGCATTCATTTAAGCATTTTCATCCATTGTGGTTCAAAACTCCATTATCACTCCTCAATCTATCAAATCAAGATTGTTTTATCCAAGGGATTGTGAAATGACTATCATTCCACATCAATGCAATACCAATCCCCCAATGGGATGAGGTTTGAGGCATTAGAATAGGTTTTCATTATTCATTTCTTGTTGCTTATGTTTAATGGCTTCTTTATTTTATTGGTTTTTGAGTATTTCATTAGGATTATAGCTTAACCAGTTAGATATTGCTTGGAATCTATTGGATCTGGTGTATTTAGCCCATGTTATGATAATATCATAGGATTCATGTTTTGATTATTTGATTGATAGATTTGTGAGTTTTGACATTGATTAAAATTTGACATGTGACAAGGTATTTAACAGTATTGATAAGGGACACCCATAGTTGTTATCTTGTTGTAGCTAGTAAGATATGATGTCTACATGGGTGTGTAAAGTGAAGTGAAATTCGGGCAATGGATTGGCATTAACATGTTTTTTTGTTGATTTCAAGATTGGTCAAATGAATGAGCAAGATAACATTGTATGTTGTTGAGATGTTATGGTTGTATTTTAAAATGGATTTCAAAGGATGCGTTGATAATTATTTTGGATTGTATGGTTAACCTCTGGACAAAAAGGATAAAAATTTTGTTTTATGTTAGTATCTCAAGTTGTTGATGAATGATTTGTTGATGTCTTTGTTTGGACTAGACTCGTGAATTCAAGAAAAGAGGGATAATAGTGATGATCTGTAAACCTAAGAGAAATATAGTTCTACTAAGTTAACAAGTTTAAAAGATATGGGAAGATAAGATTGAAAGGTACTAGCAAAGTTGATAGGTTTGATATGTTGATTTCCAAAAAAGGATGTTTGATATTTGATCTAAAAGGATGGTAGTGATGGTCTCAAAATACTAATGTTGATTAAGGTTGCTAATGTTTGAAAATGTTTAATGCTTTTGATCCAAAAGAGATATGTTGATGTTTCCTATGAAAATAAATTTTAAGGATGGTTGTGATGTTTGAAGGTATAAATGACTGAGCAAAAGTGAAGGGTCCACTATGACAAATGTTTTGATAGTAGGACCAAGAATTATGACTGGTTCAAGTTCAAAATGTTTGTAGGTTTGAGAGAATTTGGGTTATAGAAAAATATGGCAATTTTGGCAAATGCAACTTTTGTTTCTTGCAAATGTGGTAAAGCACTGAGAAAAGGAAACTAGATGCTAGGTAAACATGACAGGATGTAAAATACAACACAACATAGTGCAACTAAAAGTGATACTATGCAGGTTTTAGTTTAACAAAATAGAGTTAGTGCAAAAGCAACAATTTTAGCAAAGGCAACAATATATTGAGCATATGTGGCCAAATGTAAATCAAACACATCAAAATTCAAAGAAAACACGATAGGTTGTGCAAAACTGACTTAGTATTCTGGAATACATGATTACTATGTTTGTATCTATTTTCCTTGAAAGTTTTGGTGAAATTTGATGTGATGTTCAAGTCTGAATGTTTGTTTTTGGTAATAAGTGATATGAAAAACAAACATAAACAATCAATACTAACTCCAATTTTATTGATAGAACCAAATAAGTATAAACTAATTTAGTAGTAGGTGTGTAAATTTAAGTAGGCCCACCTCCCATTTAAGCGGTAAATACTCAAAAAGATTAGGTAGTGAATTTCTTCAAAGCCCTTTCCTACGAAGGCAAATAGATGACTAGTGACACAAGGTTGTCGATAGATGCCATAGACACGCCTTTCACTTCTTGAGAAGCTATTTCTAGCAACCCAAAAAGTTTCTATCTCAACCTAAGAGAGTATATGGTGAGTAGCTTCAGGGTATGATTTGCATCCCTTGCGCTACTTAAAATACATTCGAAAGGTCTTAGGATTCTAGTACAAATTGGTTATTAATGGGTGGAACACCAATGAACACCACCGACCTCTCAAACATCTCCATGGGAAATCAAAAAATCATAGTTCCCTAGAAAAAATTTGGAGCACTACATGCACGGATTGAACTACAACTTTCTCTCTCATCCAGTTTTTATAGTGTGCCTGAAAACTTCCCTTGAGGTTGATCCCTTGGGTTCTTTGTTGTTTTTTGTCCCGAGGCATGCCTCTTACCAAAATAAAAAAATGAAAGCTTAATATATTGATATTTCTATTCACCCAAGATTGCACAAAGCACAAGGGAAGAGGATACATAGATAATACACTTTCGACCAAATGAAAAGAAAGGAAAATTGAAGGTATTTATCTTCATCCAGGATCACACGAAGTGCAAGGGGAGAGGATACACACACTTCAACTTACAATACACGTCAAACAAATTCGTTTTAGGCACCAAATTCAAATGTGTACTAAACTACCAAATAAAGATAGCACATATGATAACATGAAAAAACATTGCTTTAGGAACATGTAATCAATGTATTCATAGTTTCAAATGGCTTAGTCTTGGACCATTCAAAAACCCTACAAGACAAATGATGTTAGAAGTTTTAAGCAAAATGTCTTCCCCCAAACGAAAAGCTGCATAAATAGACTAGAAAAAGATAACATAAACAACTAACACAACATGTTAGGGTTAGGGTTAGGGTAATATGAAATCAGAAATTTACTATCAAAAACTAAATAGAGATTGAAAATAGGAAAACACGTAATTGTATACCTCAAACGTGACCTTGTAGCAGTGCAAATGTGACTCTATATTTGTGTAGATGCGACTTTGTTGACAAACACAACTCTATAATCTAATAGACATGACAAAATCCTCGATAAACGTGTCAAGATTCATAAAATATGGCTTTGTTTCTTGATAGTTGTGACAAAATTCCTAAATAGACAAAAAAACACAATAAAAAATTAGTAACAAACACAATCGTCCTTAAACGTTGAACACATCAAGATGTAAAGCAAGGATGACATAAACAACAAACATGACCTTCGTAAAATGTAATTATGCCCCAAAACTTGAAAATTATAAAAAACTCACGCAATTTCATTAAATCATGGATGTAGGTCCCACCTGGTGTGCCAAGAATGTGAAGTGGAAAACAAAATTGGGATAAAAAAAGGGTTAGCAATCAACAAAACCCCCAAAAAATGAAGATCAAATCCCACTTACAAAATGAAATTGAGTGCATACAAGAGTTATAAATCAAGATAAACAATGAAAACAATTTAAACTATGAAACCAACCAATGTGAAAACCTCGCATTCCATTTCAATGGTGATGGGATGTTGGAGTGCTCAATTAAGAAGCTCCCATGGTTGCAAAAGCATGAATATTGGAAACCTAGATGGTGATAATTTCTCAAATGCCCATGATGTTACTATGCTCAAGAATTCAAGTGCTCTCAAATGGTCTAGGTATATAATAATGGAGGGATGTTTGTTTTATAGATTTTCATGAATATGATCAATGGTTGAGATCAATCCTTAAGACCCATGAATCTGAGTGAATCAAGGAAGACAAGGGATCAAGATCAATTTGAACTCAAATTATCTCCACAATTTTAGGAAAATTGGTCGAGGATATTTGAAATGAAGGGTGAAGATTAGATCAAGAAATGGAGGGATAAGAATGAATGAGAAAAATGAGATATTTTATAATATTTTAAAAGAGAATATCTCTTTGAGAGGGAAATTAGAACAATTAAATAATTTAAGATTATTTAATTATGGAGGATTAGGATATTATTTATTAAAAAGAAATATTCCAAATGAATGAGATGGGAATTAGGTAATTTTAAATAACTCATGATTATTTAATCATAGGACTTTAGAAGAAAATTAGATTTATAGCTATTTAAATAATTAAAATTATCTAATTAGGGGAGAATAGAGGAAAATTAATGAAATAGGATGAATTAATTAAATAATTCAAAATTACTTAATCAATATAGGAAATAAGGTGAAAATGATAGAAAATGATGTTAAAGGGGAGTTACTAATGTTGGTGATGCAAATGATGCAAATGCAGTGATCGAGGATGAATATGATAAAAACACAAGATTAATGATGTGTGGTATGAATTAGGCAATTTTGCATGTCTATAGATCTATAGGTTTTTTATTATTTTGGATGAGATGGTAGAGTTATATTTGACCACAAATTCTTTAAGAAAATGGCCACCCTCTAGATTTGACAACCACCTCCCAAATGCAAACTCCCATAGATTTGACCTCCTCTATCCAATTTGGACACAACAAAAGATAAATCCAACTTTATCAGATACTCTTGACTCAATGGTGTACTCTGATTTACTCCATCAACTCCTAAATGCACTTGCAATACAAATATATAAAGATTATCTGTACCATGTAAGATGTGGCTACAAAGATAACCACCTAATATCAAGGAGCTTCAATGAAAACACAAGAGACACACAAAATAAGATAATAATGCTATTTTATGAAAGGATGCACATATAACATATGCTTACATGATACAATGATAAACCCTTGTATATGTAGGTTTAGAGTTAGACATAAGACAATATAAGATTATGATATTTGTCTTATTCTTATGACATGTGGAAAAAAGTAAAGGGAATAATAATGCCCTATGTAATCTTAAGTAGAGAAGTGTGAAAGGGACCTAAAAGGAAAACCAACTAGGTAAAATACCCTTTCCACTTCAATGTAATTATTTCTTTCTAGAGAGAATGGTGAATATCCCTTTCTTGGAAAATATTTGGCATTATATATTTAGTATGAGTGCTAAAACAATGAAGAATTGGATAGGTATGTTTAGTGATATGTAGTATAAGATTGAACCTTTATACTCTAAAACCAATTATTTGATTATGGTATAAGCATCAAAGGACAACTTCATATATGTAGGTACTGTTATGGATAAAATATTAAAGGTAGGTTTAATTTTGATGGAAAGTTTAAGTTGTGGAAGTATTATTATATAATGTCAGGTTAAGTTGAAGCAAAAACATGAAAAATACATGAGGAATATTGCCCTATATTCATCAAAGGTGCATGATACATAATTATAGAGATTCTACTAGGAGAGAATATTTGTATGATAAAAATGAA
This sequence comes from Sequoiadendron giganteum, assembly GCA_007115665.2. Lineage (NCBI taxonomy): Eukaryota > Viridiplantae > Streptophyta > Pinopsida > Cupressales > Cupressaceae > Sequoiadendron > Sequoiadendron giganteum. The sequence goes on along the minus strand of CM021103.1, from coordinate 328,502,359 downwards.
ATAACTATCCATATAATTTTATAGAGAAAACCTAGAGTACACCCAGATTAGGTTGAATGATGTGACTTGGATTACTAGTCATTAGACTAGTTTATAAAATCTATAAAAAGTTGTATATATATAATAGGCTCATGTTTGTATGATTTATGGTATGTAGGTAGGGTTTTCATAGTTGTAGAAGACAAGCGATGATGAAGGAGTTGTTTGCAAATATTATGAAGGTTCCAATTAGTATAAGGGCGGTGTGATCCTTATATTTAATACCTGGTTTAGTTAGTAAGGTGTTGAAGCACTTTTTATTAGAAACTTTCACCCATTTAAGGGTTTTATCCACTTGTATATCATGTTTTTTGTTCTTGCAATGTGTATACTACTCTATTTTAATGCTTCCAAAATATTTAAATGTCCTTGAACATGCTTTTACTTTATAATCTACGTGTTTTCAAACAATAGATTGTACTTAGAGAGTTTGGAAGAGAGTTGACATTAGAAACTATTTATTGGTGTTCACTAGGGTCATAAGTTGTGTTTATAGATGAATATGCTCCCATGTTGGATTCTTGATAATATTGAGAATATATTTTTCATCAAACAATTTGTTTAAATCCAACACCTTTTTTAGGAATAAAAAAACCTTTAAATTTAGGCAAAGATCTATTGTGTGAACTTTGAATCATGATCACCGAGTTACCTTCCACCATTATTCTTCTACACTTAAGAGAAGAAGCTATTTTTTTATACAAATTCCCATTTCACCTTGTTGTTGGTCTTGATACCTAAAAACATAAAGTTACAGCTAACCGGACAACCCTTAAAATTATGAATCACCACTTTAGCTCTACTTGGACTAGGGTCACTCTGGAATGTACCATTAGATTTAAGTTTGAGGAAATCATCCAAAATTCTTCACCTAAACCATTTTTTACACTAGCTATTTATCGCTTACTTGTTTAACAAGGATATTTTTGATTAATTAAATCATCAATAACAATAAGGTAAAAAATTGAAGGTTGTTTGACTTCACATTGATGAACAAATTCATTTACTTGACCTCTCCTCTCCTTTTATATGACCAAAATAGTACATAAGGCCCCAAGAATAGGAATCCAAAACAAAAGAAGTAAGGCACCAACGAAAAAAAGGATATTCATGCAACTAAACCCAAGTTTGAATCTTTGATATTTTTTTTTATCACTGATGGTTCATTCTTGTATTAAGAAATTTGAGAAGTTCCTTATTTTTTTCAATATTTTCTTCTCCAAATATGGAAGACACAAACATCCATTATAGGTTGTTGGGGTAGCTCACTCAAATATCACCATACATGTGGAGCATTCCATGTAATAATGTCATTTTGTCGCTACCATGTCTAATGTGTAAAATGAACATTCTCTCTTCCCACTTTTCTTTTAGAATCTTCTACCTACTTATCTTATATCTAAATTAGTATTGGCCCAATCTTCAATTGAATTATGAGCATCTTCATTTCTATGTAAACTTATTCTTGCTTATTTATTTGGTTTAAATTCAAACAAAATTAAACTCATTCATATAATATTATTTAATCAACATTCTTAATTTATATATTCCTCTTACTTAGACATTTTAAATTAACCATAAATGATAATTACACCGAAGGCGTGTCCTATTTGAGAATAGTCAACTGAGTTTGTCCACCCATGGTGCACACTACTCGAGAGGAGATGCAATACGAATCTTTCATCCATAGCCGTTGATCAACTTCGGCCATTTTAACTGATCGTGGTTTTTACTCCCTTATTCACCGTCTGTTCATGTTATCCCCTCCATTTTTCACGTCTGCTTCCGTTGAATGTTTGTCGGCGGTTTCTTGGCGTAACAAGTTATATGGTTAATTTTGCTTGCCTAAATTCATCGAATTGCTTCCCACCATTCAAGGAATTATTAAAATGTACCCGATTGTCCAATTGTAATAGAAAATCATATGAAAATTTCAGATGAATGAGTAGTTACCACTTTCTACAAGAATTTTAGTGCACGTCTCCAACAATAAACCCGTGAGTATTGCAGCCATTAAAAAATTTATACTGCAAAATCGAGGATAAAAATAGTTACACTAATTTTGCTTTGCCTAATTTTCCCTCAAATGTTCATTTAAAAGTTAAACCACTAATAGTTCAGTTATAATAAATAAATATATTTCAAAATGTACACATATAATTTAAATTTGATTTTGTCTTTTTTTTAATAATAATAATATAAGAGGACATATATTATATTAAAAAATATTATATATTGATTATATTTAATAATATATATTATATAATATATAATAATAAATAAAAATATAATTTTATAACATATTTAATATAAATACATACTTCTAACACATAATAATATTTTAAAAATATATTATATAATTTATATTATATACTATTCAAATATTCAAATATAATATATAATAAATAAATAAATTTCATTTAAATATACAATTTATATTATTGTATTATACTTAAATATACACATATAATTTAAATTTTATATTATTGTATTATACTTAAATATACACATATAATTTAAATTTTAGTTTTTCTTTCAATTGATAACAATGTAAAAAAAAAGGTGTATATTAAATTAAGTTAATAGTAATTATTTTTGAGAATGGAATGATAATAAGTTATGCAAATTACTTAGAATTGATTTTTTAGCTTTACAAATTTTAAAATAAAAGCTAAAATTTTAGCTTTAGCAATTTTAATTTACTTTAATGGGGTTTTAATTTTCAAAATTTAATTTATTTAAGAATTTAACTATATTTATGCTCAACTTTATAATAATTTTATATTTATTATTTTTTTAAAAGAAATAAACATTTTAATTGATGTAATAAAATGAATTTATATATATGATAGCCCTAAGAGCATATGCATGATTGACTTTAATAATTTACACACATGTCTATGGGATGTCTTAGGAGAACTTGTTTCATATTGACATAATGAAAACACTTCCAAAATATTTCTAAATATAGCCAGTCCCATATAATTGAAAAGATAGAAAAATTAAAAAAATAAATTAAGTGAAATAAAAAGTAGTTCTACTAGTAAACTATTCTAAAGGTCATTTCCACAAATATGGGATATTTAAATGTGAGCATATATTAGACTTAGATCTATATACTTACTTTTCACAATGCAAATACAATTTTATAATTTTGAGGTGAATTATATATTCTCTTTATCCATTCTTGATCCTAAGATATCATAGATTTAGAATCTTCACACAAACTACTCATTCTTTAATCACATAATTAAGTAGGATTAATTCCAAAAAAGAAATCAATTTATTTCTTAATTGACTTTCCACAATTCTTTGACATACCCATTACACATCAAAGTACAATTGCTAGTTTTTAATTTTTTCCTATACTAATGAAATTACTATAATTTAAAGGCTGAAAATAAACTATAAAAAATATAAAAAAATAAAATTATATATCTACTTCATAATAAAAATACCACATAATTCATACATTTGTTTCTCTCTATATTTTACCTCTTTAAAACACAAACAAATATACACATATACCATTCATTTAGCATAACTTAATTTTTTATTTATTTTTCTTAAAACCACTAGTAGCTCCTAAACAAAATAAGATACAACAGCCGCATGGGACCTTCCTTTTATTCATCTCTAAATAGCCCACTTGTTTGTCCACATCTCTGTTCATCTCTACAAAACATTAATTGGTTTGTAGGACAAAAGCGTTTTTCGCTGGGAAGATGAATAAATTACGAAATTAGAATCGAAGTGGGGCTGAGAGAGCAGAGTCGTCGGCTGGAATAAACCCTTTGTATGCGACCACCCGCTTTCGACATTGCTTTACACTTCTGATGAGCAGGCCTTAATTTTGTTATTGCTGTAACAGAAGCGGCGGCTCCATACTCGCCAATTACAGAGGGAAAGAGAGAGTAGGCTTGAGATCCGGGTATGGAAAGGGGTATAATGACGCGCTGTGGATTTGGACTGCTCTTATTTTCCTTGATGTTTCTGGCCTGCGTATGTATTCATCCTAATTATTTCTATTTATTCCCAACATCTCGTTTAGGTCTCGCTATTTCGGCATTTTTCACACACAGCACTTCTGCATGCTGAAAACATCTAGAATCTATATTAGATAACTTGTTTAATGAAGGTCATGGCGTTTACAATAATCAGAATATTTTGTTTCTGAATTAGCTAATTAATATCGCTTAAAGCTAGAGGGAATTTATCAACGATATGGTTGCTTATGTCACTCTGAAACTTAAGTATTTATAAGCAAGTCAAGTTTTTTGATTTTAGCATTGCCGTTACAATCATTTTCTTCCCTTCATTACGCAAGTGTTGTTTTTCCGTCCAGTCTCAAGTCATTTATTTGAATCACTTCTAGCTATTTCAACTATACTTTTGAATATTGTTGACGATCTGAACTCCACACACACAGGTATCAACCAAGACATCTTAAAATTACTGCAAAATTGCAAAGAGTACATGCCTGCAGAGAATCGAGCCTGGGTTATTGCAGTGGCAACCGCTCCAAATTACCGCTAAATGGCTGCCCAATGGATTAAATCCCTCTGCTAGTACTTCATGAAGATGCTACAATAAATATTAGCAGTTGCATAAAATACACCATGCACATTAAAAGAGGCGACAAACAACACATTTATGACCAAATATTGGATTAAATGATTATGATCGTAATGTCTGCTCACTGTTTGAAAGGTCACAGCACAACATAAAGCTTTTGTGATGTCAATTCAACAAACAAGGGGTTAGTTGGAGATAGGTAGCTTAATCTTTTCTGATCCAGAGATTTCACGAAACAAATGGTGGGAAGCTAATTTCTACTGAGCACTTTTTGACCATGACTGAGTTAGGATGTTTAGATTCTGAGTGTTTTGTTGCAGATGGAGTATAAATGATAAAGTGCAGCCTATGTTGCTGGTTCTGGTTCAGATTCGGGTTCAGGTTCGCGGATTTGATTCATGGATCCGGCGAAAAGTTTTTAGGGGTTGGGTTTGTTTTGTGTTGTCTCTATCAAAAAATATATATATATATAGGACTAGTAGGAATAATAAAAAACAATATACATATTTCTTAGTATTTTTTATATACAAAAATATTTATAAACCTTATGTAATAGTAATATAATAATAAAATTTACTTAATAAATATCTATAAAATGATATATAAATATTAATAATATTATTATAATATAAATATATATTTTTTTGATCAGTAAATTGTAGTCTTGGGGACTGCTCCCTTTATATGAATATTAATAAAAATATATATTTCCAGAGTTTCCGAAATCAGGAGAGGTTAAACCAAAAATCTCTTGAACAATATTAAAGATTTCATTACTTAACATTTATCATCTTTTCCTATTCTTCAAAATGAGCTTAAATTAATAGGTTCATTTATACTATTCTATAAACATCTTCAAGCAGAGACTTACTCAACTCAACCGATAAACTGCTCCATTCTCCTTTGGAACCAAACCCAAAACTTGTTTCAGAAAAGCAAACCCCTTTTCTAGCCTTAACCCCACAATTGACTTCTGTTAGTCGATTGCCTGTTGAAATAAAGGGCAGTCATTTTGCCCAAACAATATCATTGTTGTCATAGAAAATTCTGTTGTTGGGATGAAGACCTGCACCTATGATAGCTTCATTGGGGATGATATCAAGCTACCTAAAAATGTCTTCTTAATCAACAGTTTGTCAGCTTCTTAATAGTATCCTTATCCTCCCTGAGATCCAAGAGAACAGTTGAAAACATTGATGCCACATTGGAATTGACCTTGTATTTGTGATTCGTAGACAAAAATTCCTCACCGAGAACCCACTATAGGGCAAATAAAACATAACCATTGCTGGTCTTGAAAATGCTTTTCATCCTTTGTTCGCTGATTTCACCAAGGAAGCCCATTTGTCTTTGTTCGCTGCTTTCACCAAGGAAGCTCATTTATCTTTGTTCACAGATCAGACAAACTGGAGTATCCGTTGCTGAAGAAAATAGTAACTGAATGCATTGGAAAAGGAGATAAATGAAAGGGCAAGTTCATCATTATTTGGAGGTCCTTAAAAAACGATTGTGACATTTCCATTATGATCCTTCACTTGGCACGAGCAAAACTAATATTGACTGAGTATAACATTTACACGTTATATTTATTCAACTGGAAACATATTTGGCTGTGATGATCCATAGTGCATTGGAATTTTCTATCTTTTAGCTAACCGTGAATGTTCACTAGTTTTTTGAAGCTTTGGCCAAGGCTGAGACTTGGGCTTATAATACTATCTTCTTTCATACTGATTGCTTGATTGGCAAGAAAATCTGCTTTAGCATTTATCTCTCTATATATATCATTGATAGTATAGATCTCCAAACTGTTCAGAAGAGGTCACACCTGTGACCTGACATAATAAGCTATTAATTTTCCAATTTGAGGATTTTCCTTTTTTTAACTGCATTGACAATTTTCATTGAGTCCCCTTCTATTTCCACATTAGTGCAGTTAAATTTTTTTACATATTTGAAGACCAAGAATAAGGACTTGTATTTTTGCCTCATTGTTAGTACCAACTTTGAGGGTTTTGGTAGCAGCACCAATAACTTTCCCTAACTGATTTTTGATAATACAACCTGCCCTTGAGAGACCAGGATTCCCTTTTGAGGCCCCATCAATGTTAAGTTTGATCCAATTTTGTTTTGGTGGAATCCAAATAGAATCTTTTCTAAGGGTTTGCAACTTAACTTTGCCATCCCTATTAACAGGGGGTAATTTGATGCCTTGCCAATTGTTTCTCATCTCATTACCCAAGATGAGAATGATCTTCTTCTCAAGGATTGTTGTAAAGACCTGTTATTTACTACTACTTCAACAATTGTCACTTCTAATTTGCTTAAGGAGTTGTCTGAAAGATTGTGGTCTTGAAAAATCCTTATATTCCTTTCTTTCCATATTTCCCATATGAGGATTGATGGGCTAACAATCCAGAGATTAGACAAAAGGGAATGTTTCTTAATAATTAGCCAAGATTGAAAGGGACTCAGAATTTCATTGGGTAAAGCATGTTTCCAATTTAGTTTTGCACATAACCGTTGCCAACATTTTGAGCAAATTTACATTTTACAAAAGATGGTCAATTGATTCCTCACTTTGTGTAACATACTAGCTATCAACAGTTTAAGAATGGTAACTAACTCCCATAATCAGCTGAAGTGTAACTAACTAATTGTCCCGACGAGAGTTTCATCACATACAACAATAGGAAAGGTAAATAATCTGAGCATTAACTACTTTAACATTCAATAACTAACTTCTAGTTTTCAAATGCAGCTGAAACGGAACAATTAACGGTTTATATAACTGGAAGCTACAGTTGATTATGAACTAGTAATCCATTAAATAAGAAATAAATAGAACATATATTGACAGCAGTGGAAATAAACAATATAAGATATTTATATTTTGAAGTAAAGAGAGAAAGAGAGTTAAGAGAAGTACAGTCTGAAGGATTCCTGCTAGAATGCTTGAAACAAGTCTTAGTCTTTGAGGGAAAGAGAAACATCATCAAGGGATTTTCTGCCCAACCAAAGACCTACTGGTCTCCCATGTTTCTTCAACTGAAGAAACTCCACCCTTCATGAGGTGCAGTCTATAAAGGATTCCTAGTTACCATCTTGCCATCTAAGTCTGGTGTCAAGAATCTATACTACCCTGGTCGATTTTTCTCTATAGGTTCTCCTAACTAGAATGATCGTCTTGACCAGGGGTATATCTGATTCTTGATGGCTGATTGTTGCTTATTCTAAGCATCATAACCTTGGCCAAGGATTTTTTAGATTATGAGCACGTTTCTCGTGCCATCAACTCTCTCACCATTACTCGACATTAATATATTTTTGACTCTTGAGTTTATGTTATCAGTGACTCAGCTCATAATTCGTTCCTCTTCAATCAGGAATAATATGTTCATTTCTTACTCACAAGAGGAGGTATGATAGTCTTTGTTGATGTTGAAAGAATACTTCAGTTCTAAATATATTTCAACTAATTGTCATAGAGAAATAAGAGATTAATGAACAGTTTCTGATTCGAGGACTAAGAAACAGAGTATGGATTTTACTTCAAATAAAACAGTGATGGAGTTAGACAACTCGGTTGCAAGATCAGGTGACCATGATTGGATCAAAAGGTAAGGAGGGAACAATTCAACTAGACGAAGCACGTGGGATTTTTGCAAGGGATTCAATATCAATAATCAACAGGCATAACGTAATTCCTAAAGAATGCACTACATTACACATCGATTTTAGAAACAAAATAATGGACTAATCATCATTTATGGTTAAACAAATTTAAAGACACTCATTATACGTGCTTGAATACGTGGACTGAAACTCGATACCTCTCCTGGCGTTTTCTCCCAACGATCTAGATGATGACTATAGATGTTTTGATGATTCTTCACTGGCCTGAAGAGTGATACTGTGGTGGATTTACTCCAAAATGTAGATTGTTATTCCCACCCTTAAGAATTAAGTGGCGAATAAATACGAATGGCGCTCGGCCATGGTAACACTTGACAGAAATACAAAACCCAAGAATGCCGACCCCCCGAGAGAGAGAGAGAGAGAGAGAGAGAGAGAGAGAGAGAGAGAGGAAATAAGAAGCATGCCCGCCTATATGTCTAAACGAGCCAAGACCCCAAAGAAAAACGTCTGCATGCGTCTTCATGGGCATTTCAACAAGACTTGGAGGACAAGGTGGTGAGGAGTTACCGCCAACCCAACACAAAACGGAAATGAGTCATTTTCCCCCCAACATTTTCCTCCTCGACATTTTCCTTCCTCAATCGCGACTTTAAGGTTATATTAATATTGGCAATAATATTTAATTCAATTCTTACTCCAAGGTGCGCTTAAGAGCTAAATATGTGACCATCAAAAGAATAACGATGATGCTCTTTTAAGTTGACTTATTTCACTCTTACACCAAAGTTGAAGTCAATTACTTGTTTTTAAAATTATTTTATCAAGTGCGATAATATCACAAGGTTACGACTACCACGTTAGCAACCTTACACCAAACTTGTGACTTGATGGTAATTGGTTCTTTTATAGACTGCTGCCTCTCCTTGATGATATTTCCCTTTCCCTTGAGGTGTTGACAATCCTGCATCCACTTGGTAAAGAAATAGGGTTAGACCGTTCTTTGTTTCCTTTTAAAAATAAAAACACATCAACACATTCACATGTATATATTTAAAGAAATCATTCATAATTGCAGTTATATCAAATAAATTAAAAATTCTTTTCCCAATTTTCACATTCTCATGAAAGGTAGTTGATTACAACTAACATAACAACCATATCATTATTGCCATAATCTTGTTCAAGACAAAAGGGATGTAACACTTTGTTTACACAAAACTCATCTTGAAGGACCATTGTACCCTAATTACGAAAATCTATTAGCTGTCAATATTTTCTTTTGAAAGGTGGCCCAAGAGAAAGCCCATCTTTTGGAAGACATTGTTTATTCCAACACAGATGAATAGGGATGCTAGTTTTATCCTTATTTGCTTCTTCAATAATATAAACAATCTTAGCTGAATACTCCCCTGAGTTTGAACAGCTCCATATGATAATATCATTACCCTATGACAAAAAGACCTTTCTTTTTTCCAAAATATCCTTAAGCCTAGAAACTTCACTGATCGAAAGATCTAGGCTTTGAAAATCTTTCCAACACCATTGTTAACCTTGATATGTAGACAGTCAGCTACTTTCTTTCCCCAAATTGCTACTAATAACTATTTGGACTTGCTGAAGTCTTGGATATTCTCAATAATTGATCAACCATTCAAAGACTCTTTCCAGAAATTGACAATTTTTCCATTGGTAACCTCTCATGTTAAATGATTAGTGATGATTGATCTACATGATAAAATAAAGTTCCATACATTTGAACCCTTAGGAGGGTTCCTGTGAGAGCTATTAGAATCCAAGTATTTATTTTTTGATTATTTGAACCCATATTCTGTCAAATCTGTTAAAAATATCCCAAACCAGTTTAGCACCTAAAGGCTAAAGCCTTGTTTTGTATGATTTTATCTCTGAGCCAAACACCTCCTGCTTCTTTGGGTTTGCATATATTTTTCCAGGCTATTAAAGGAAATTTGTTGTCCTTTGAAGTTTCTTGCCAAAAAGGATTTCTCATTTTCTGTTCTAGTACCAAGTGAGATTTTGTAGGTAGTTTGATGCAAGACATTATAAATACTGGTAAAGCAGATATTATTGCTTTTAACATAATGATTCAACCAACCCTGGATAACCATATACCCTTCCAATGGAGCCATCTTTTTTTAACAATTATCCAACAAAGGGTTCCAAAGTTTGGCAGAGCAAAAACCTTCAAATAAGGGAATTCCTAAATATTTATTTGGGAGCTTCCCTTTTATAAAATCCAAGTTATCCAAAATTAGTAATTACCTTCTGCTGTCTAGGTTCAGTATGAAAGAAAATAATATTTGATTTCATATAGTTTACTTCTTGACTAGATGCTTTTATATAGTTGTATATGTTGATGATTATGACAGCTGCAGGAGTCTACTTCCTTTTGCACGATTTTCAAGAAGATAATATAAATTGAATGTAGCTTTATAGCTATTCAATTTATTATATGCTTGTGAGATGGCTGACCTTATGCATTTAATTTTTGTTCATCCTTGGGCCGCCTTCCTTAACATTTTGTAATTTTATTATTCTCTAAGATAGCCGACGTATTTCAGGAGTCACCTCACTTTGTATAAAATTAGTAACGAGACTCGGACTCGGCTCGGACTCGGCTAGGGCGACTCGACTCGGGACTCGGGGACTCGGGACTCGGACTCGGCGCAGACTCAGCAAAATGAAAAAAAGTTGAAAAAACCCTAGAAATTTAGAGATTTTTAAGGATTTAAAACTTGTTTCAAGCACCCTTTATTGAATACAATACAAATAAAGTAAAATTTAATCACATACACAAGTATACAACGATCACATAAGTATAAAGTACACAAATTGTAGTTGCGCTGCTGAAGGAAATAGCATACTTAGATATATAAAATTAGTCAAATGTATACAAAACTCATGGAATATGAAATCCATAACATCAAATGTTCCATAACAATATGAAATATCAAAACAATAGCTATAAGTCTATGACTCTATGGCATAGTGGAGCCAACATCCTTCCTACGAAGGCGTCTAAGGATCCTGGATGATGAAAAGTTACTTACATAAGTATTGTAAAATGAAAAGTTTTAAGCTTTTAACTTTAAATTTGAATTCGATAATGAGATACATCTAGATTCTAAAATAATACAATTTAAATATAAATTTTAGAACAATTGAACGAAAAAGAATTACCTGGCTACATGGAAGGGAATGGTGCAGTAGTACCAAAAGTCTACAATTGTCTTTTTTGTTGCATCATGTGCATCCTTGTTCCAACCCATTCTCTCAAGCGACGGTTGAGAACCAGTAGTAGTGTGTGGTACAAAATATGAGTCCACAACATCAAATGTTCCAAACAAATATGAAATATCAAAACAATAACTACAAGTCTATGGATCAAAGGAGTTTGCATCCTTCCTACGAAGGCATCTAAGGTGGGTCGTAGATGACGTAGCAATTGCAGCCATAGTCTCTGCTTGTGACTCCATGCCACCCTCACCAACATTAGTTTTGGATGTGTTTGCTCATGCTTTAGCCTCCTCCTCTGCCATGGCTATAGCCTCAACCTCTCTATCTACCCAGTCAACCCAATCAAGGTCCTCATCACTAGCACAAGTATACATCGATCATATAAGTATAACTATAAACACAAATTGCAGCCATAGTCTCTGCTTGTGACTCCATGCCACCCTCACCAACATTAGTTTTGGATGTGTTTGCTCATGCTTTAGCCTCCTCCTCTGCCATGGCTATAGCCTCAACCTCTCTATCTACCCAGTCAACCCAATCAAGGTCCTCATCACTAGCACAAGTATACATCGATCATATAAGTATAACTATAAACACAAATTGCAGCCATAGTCTCTGCTTGTGACTCCATGCCACCCTCACCAACATTAGTTTTGGATGTGTTTGCTCATGCTTTAGCCTCCTCCTCTGCCATGGCTATAGCCTCAACCTCTCTATCTACCCAGTCAACCCAATCAAGGTCCTCATCACTAGCACAAGTATACATCGATCATATAAGTATAACTATAAACACAAATTGTAGCTGAGTTGCTCAAGAAAATAACACACTTAGATATATAGTCAAAGACTCAAATGTATACAAAACTCATGGAATATGAAATCCATGACATCAAATGTTCCAAACAAATATGACAATAGCACACTTAGATATATAGTCAAAGACTCAAATGTATACAAAACTCATGGAATATGAAATCTATGACATATCAAAAGATTCAAAACAATAACTAGAAGTATATGGCTCAAAAGAGCCTGCATCTTTCCTATGAATGTGTCTAAGATAGGTCCTGGATGATGTAGTAGCCATAATCTCAGATTCTCAAGTATCAGGGAAATTGCCCTGATGGGGTTGAGAGGTAGTGCCCTTTGTGGGGGTTTAGGCGCAGTGCCTCTAGTGGGGTCAAGGGTCAACGCCCCTCGTGGGGGTTTGGGGGCAGTTCCCCCAATGGGGTCAAGGGGCAACACCCCTTGTGGGGGTTTGGGGGCAGCGCCCCTTGCGGGGATCTGGGAGCAGTGCCCCTAGTGGGGTCAAGGGGCAATGCCCCTTGCGGGGGTCTGAGGGCAGCGCCCCCAACAGGGTCAAGGGGCAGCGCCCCTTGGGGGTGTGGGGGGCAGCCCCCAGTGGGGTCAAGGGGCAGCCCAAATTAAGACCTCCTCCAAAACCATACAAACCTCCATGGCGTACATCATTTTGCATTCACAATAAGTAAATAAATTTAAAAAAAAAAATTCAAATTTCATGTATTTTTTCCACTTTCAAAACTTGCCTTTTGTCGAGTCCTGCTGATGGGACTCGCCTGGACTCGGCGAGTTTGGCGAGTCGGCGAGTCCAGGACTCGGTAGGACTCGGCCGAGTCCGAGTCCGAGCCCCCAGGACTCGGCCAGGGTGACTCGACTCGGGACTCGCCGAGTCCTGGCGAGTCTGGGCGAGTCTCGTAACTATGGACTATAAATACAAGGTCGCTTTGTTCATTTGCACATAACAAGTTCATCTAGCCTAATTCGCATTACAAGCAGAAGTTCACACTTAAGCAGCAGAGTATCATCTTGTAGCAGCAGACCGAAATCAAGGAGAAACATATTCGATTGTATCTTGGATCTAGGAGAGATGCTATTATTCATTGTATCAAATTCGCCTATGTGCTGGGCCTGAGTTGTAAGCAGATTTCTGCTCTTATTCCTACATTATATAAGAGAAATATTTGCTGGGTTTTTCTCCCTTAGGAGGGGGGTTTTCCCAGGGTATCTTGCTGTGTTTATTGTCTTATGTGTTGCAATTTTCTGAGTGCTTTCAGTTGTTACATCTGATCATTAAAACACTAACAGTGTAAGTTTTTTTAGTGACCCTTGCCTCCCCAAAAAGTAATGTATCATTTGCAAATTGTTGATGAGAGAAAGGTTTTAATCCTTTGGTGATTGGAATACCCTTTCAGTTCCCTTTAGTTCATTCCATCTGAATAGACCTTCACAAACTTCTGCTATAATTATGAATAAAAAAGTGGAAGTTGGGTCCCCTTGCCTTAGACCTCTCGAGGATTCAAAAAAATCTTGAGGATTACCATTTACTAAAATGGAGTATCTTGGACTTGAAATCAAATTGTAGATTCAGTCCAACCATTTTGTGCAATTTTTTTTTTCCATAACTTACATTAAAAATCTCCAATCCACTCTATCATATGCCTTTATTATATCTAATTTTATGATCATACTATTATTCTTAGTGGCATTTATTGAGTGTATTGCTTCATGTGCCACTATTACTCCATTGGGAATGGACTGGCCAAGGGCCCAAGAATGAAACCACATAATATCTCGGATTAGAAGTTTTAATCTGTTTGCAATAGCTTTTGAGATGATCATGTTTACCATATTACAAAGAGAAATAGGTCTGAAATCCTCGAAAGAGTCAATCACCTCCTTTTTGGATATTAGACATATGAAGGTATTGTTTAAATCTCTTAGAATAGTACCCTTCTTCCTTGATTCTTCCACTGTTCACCATACATCCTTACCTACAATGATCTAACAATTTTGAAAGAAATTTGCTCCAAAATACATAATCTAAAATCAGGAAAAAATTCTGTCTAAAACATGAAGTCTCCACATATAGATCTTCTAGGCTGTCAAAAAATAGCTGATAAGAAAAATAGATGCAGCTGAAGAGGTGGCCCAAAAATAGATATAGCTAAAAATAGCCATTCTGAAATTCCAACCAATGAGCCAGGCATAGCAGCAGCAGTAGCAGCATCCTTTGTAGTTTTTGCCCTTTGAAATCTATCATTGAATCTTTGGACTTGTGATTCATCAAGTGCTGGCATTGAGTCAATGTGAATAACCTGAGTATCCAAGATGAGGCTGCTTTTTGTTATCAATGTTTCAATCTCAATTACTCCCTCCCCTTCTTCTTAGACATTTCTGGCAATGGTAGACAATTTATCCATAATCTCAACATGCTCAGCCCCTCCAAGTTTGTTTTTTATCAGTCTCTGAAAATCAACATGCACTTCCTCATGCCTGATTACCATCCATTCTCATATATCAAAGCACATGAAATGGATGCCATAAAGGAAGAAGATTGTAGTCTAATCTCATCCAACTTGGCTTCCGAATCTCCTAATATGGTAGCAACCTCATCCAGAAGCTGAACTAAAAACTATTACTCTGACCAAGTGAATGTATGATCCTCCTTAGCACATGCCACCACACCTTTCTCAATTAATTTCGAAGGTCTAAGGGTAGTAACAGGTTTAAGCTTGTCTATGAAGCCATCATAGGAGGAGATCTTACCCATCAGGACATAAATATCATGTCTTACTATTTTCGTTTTGGCCAATAGAGCATACAACCTAGCAATCCCAGTTGACCTTTGTTGATAACTCCTATTGATCCATTTCTTTGTAGTTATTCCATGTCCAACTAGCTGATCTAATTGCATTTATTAATCTGTGGGATGTAGAATTTGTGGTACGAATCCCATAGAGTCTGGTATGGGCTAAACAAGACAAGCATTATTTAAGAGTTTGTTTTCAGCTTTTAGGGTTGCCTTATCCTCACTTGAAAAACTGAAGGCTCAATATTTTGTACCGCTTTTCCTTAAAGACAAATAGTTGTTTTGATCATCAAATGGCCTGCCCTTCATCCAACTTTGCTTCTTTGGCCTCTTTGGCTTTGACTCAAAAAGAATGGAGGTAGCATTGTAAAATTAATCTGATATAAAGAAACAAGCTTCCTCTTTATGGCCATGTAAGATCCCCTTCTTGAATGTGTAGAATTTTTGCGATTATTTTAGTTTGATAGATGTACCATTTTATCAAACTAAGTTCATTACATTGCATCTACAACAAATTTCAGGATGTAATGCATACACTAATCTGATAATCAAACTCAGAATTTCATTTCTCTATATTATACTGAATATTACATGATATAAGCAGGTATACAATTCAGTCCTTTACATATTCATATTGAACAGTGGTGGTGAACAGACTTATGGGTATTTGTTGGCGTTACAATTCACACCTCTAGAGTGTGTATTGGCAACAGACAGCTATGCACAGTGCGTAATGATTGCTCTTAAAATTAGGAGGGGAAGCTCCCTCTTTTGCTGATATGTGTGAAAAAGTAAATGTTCTAAATCCTATCTTTTTGACTCAGCTGGAAGAGGCAGAAGGTTAAGAAAACCAATACATTGCAGCTAAGGTTTTTCTCTGGTTTTGCAGATCTTAACTACAACTAACTTAATGCTTAATTTATCCTATTTTCTCAAGAGAAATAGAGCATGAGGACTTAGGAGCAGGGAATGTTTAGACGATAAACTTTATAATAGGATTTCCAAGGAGGAGGAAACCCTATCCGAGGCGTAGGCTGATATGAAGGTTATTGGTAACAACATCAAATGATAAAATTTATTACTAAATTCCCAAGGAGAAGGAACTCCTATTTGAGATGTAGATATGCAACAAGCTTATTGGAAACAACACTTAAACGTCAATCCTTCTTTCTAAATTCCCAAGGAGGAGGAACCCCTATCCGAGGTGTAGATATGAAAGAAAAACTATTAATCACAACATCAAACGATAAACTCTACTTCTAAATTCCCAAGGAGGAGGAACCCCTATTTGAGGTGTAGATATGAAACAAAGTTTATTAATCACACCAAGAATAATAATTGGGACAACAAATTGCATAACGAGACACGCAGACAATGAATGATCAAACCAACATTATATTTAACTATGTGAACAAATACTGAATAGCCATACCATAGGCAAGGTGGGCACAACACATTCGCTATCACGAGCAAAAGTTAAAGTACAAATGAGCAAGGGTGCTCTTATTTATAGAACTTCAGGGAGTAGGGAACCCAAAAAACTCCTTGAGTTAACATGAGTCTTGCAAGCATGCAAGATTTATTCTTAAGTCTGCATGTATGCAACTTAACAGTTAATTGGAAAAACTACCTCAGTTAACTGATTCTAAACTAAACTAATTGGACTGTGCAACATGCAAGTCCTTATTGATATGAGAGTTAACTGACAACTAATATTAGTTAACTGAAATTGAAAACTAAATGAGAACTCCAACTGTACATAGATGATTCCAAAATAGACATGCTCAATAGGTGGGACAACGAGTTAACTTGGAAAGAGGCGTCAAGTTAACTGCTGTGTTTGATGTCTATCCTAGAAAGGTGGGACGTCTTGACTTTGTAGTTCACTGGCTGTGATCACGAGCAATCAACTCCTCCAAGAAGTTGTTAACTGCTTCATCATCTTGAGATCATCACATGTCTTAGCTGTCAATTCATTGCTTGTCAACAACTTGAGCAATCTTGGAAATATCCACACACTTCAATTGGCAGTCCACTGTTTGGTTCTTTGGCGGCTCCATAACTGGAGTGACGGCCTCTGTTTCTTTTGCATCTTGATGCCTCTGACGCTTTTCCTCGATTCTTCTCATTGAAAGGGCATTGCATGATGAAACTGCGAAGTTTGATAGCGAACACTCTTGCTGTGAGAAATGCACACGTACTCGTTGCACACACAAAATTCCAATGGTATCAACCCTCTAAACTGGCCTCAAAAGGCTATCAGCTATACGAGGTATGAAACCATGTGGACTTTGAGTGTCTATGCCTATCAAATTGTCTGAATCAACCCTCAGATGTGCTTGATGTAAATCAATGTCAACCGTTTTCAGGAAATCATGAATTAAGACCGATTTGGTCTTGAATTTAGTCTGAGTGAACTACATTTTGAAAAACTCGCGTGTTGACTGTAAACATGGCTATATTTTGACAACTTTTCCGGAAAGCCAAAATATCTCTTGATGAGGCTAAAAATAGCCCATTGAGGGGCAAATCTTGCAAAAAATTCTGAGACGTGGGTTTTGTAGAGAATGAAATTCTAAGCCAACCCACAACATCAGAAATTCGAAAAAATGCTTTTTTACTTGATATGCAAAGACTTTTCAGAATAGAAGCAGCATGCAAAATTGGGCTTCAGAAGCTTTTTCTGACGAAAAATTCTGACATATGGGTTTTGTTGCCGTTGATGAGCTGATCACACCCAAATTCTTCATTTTTGAAAATTATGACTTTGTCTCAACCATGCAAAGGAATCTCCGAAAAAAGCAAAGCTTCAAAAATTGAAGCTACGAGGCAATTTTCCCTGAAAAATTCTAGCACATGGGTTTGTAGAGAAAAAATTTCTAAACAATCCCAGATGATCTGATATTGAAAAAGACGCCTTTTACTTTGACATGCGAAAGAAAACCTAAGATAAGGATAGAAGAATTATGAGGTGAGAAAATAGAAGTTATAATCTGCCTCAAGAAATTCGCTTTCTTGCCTTAATCTGATGAAAGCTGCCAAAATCTGCTAAAAAGATGAAGCATGAATAATAATTCCTCTGTGCAACCTGAATGAAGAACATCGAAGAACATTGAAAATGGCCTCCGTTTGATCCTTCAAAAGGCGTTGGAGAGAAAATAGTTGATTTTTGCTTCCACCTGCAAGAAATAATGAAGTTGTGACGCCTATGCTTGAATGAATAAGCATTTTGGAGGTGATACTCTCAGTTAGGTAGGTGCGCCAACCCTAATTGAGCTAATCCTCATGCATGCATCGCGAATTGAAGTTCTCCATTAATTTTGGACGCCATATGCAAGAGGTTGCACACAAAAATCACAACTGAGAGTTAAAATGGTCAAACTTCGATTATTGGTGCCCAAGCTTAAGAGAGTTAGAAAATTTTCAAAGATTTTCAACTTCTACTATGATGAACTGCGTATGTTTGACCCTGAATTTTGGATGCCTAGTTGATCTTGAAGCTGAACTGACGGATTCATTGTGTAGTTGGAACAAGTCTGACAAGATGTTGTTGGGAGTTACAAGTACTAAAAACTAAGTTTGATACCTCCAAATTTAGGGCGCGTTTTCCTAAAAGGGTGCATATGACACCAGACTTAGCCATTTTCTTGGTTCTGACTCTCTGCGTTTCAATCTACCGCTACCGGTGATTGATGACTCTCGCTGACTGGATGCTTAATCCATCGTGTAGTTGGAAGAATTCTGCAAAGATTGATTGTATGGGCAATGCCTGAAAGCTGGATTAAGACCCTCAAATGCAAGGGCGCACTTGGCTTGCAGGGGCTATTTTAGCTTTTGAGAATGATTTTGCAATTTGTAACTTTCAACAGAAAGCTCCACTTTGACCCTTGCTGTCGGGAGTTGGATTGCTTCGATACGTGTGTTGACGATTTCATCGCGGAGATAGAACAACTTGGAAGAGATGTTCACGGGAGTGACAAAGCCAAAAAACGACTTCTAAGACCTCCCGTAGAAGGGCACCTTTCTTGAGAAAGGTGCAATTTTCCATACTTGGCCATTTTTTTGCTTGTTTTTATCCTTCAGTATTTTTCACTGATTGTTCATCTATGGGCGTTTGATGGATCCCGAGGGCTGACGGTTGGATTCACTGCATAGCTAGAAGGAATATTCACAAATCTTGTGAAGATGACAGCTGCTGAAAACCTCAACTAGCTGGCCAAAAGGCTAGGTGCCGCTGGCCTGTAAAGGTACATTTTGATATTTTGACTTTTATTTTCCCTTTGTTTTATGTGCTCACAGGATCATCTGCCACGGTTGCTTAGTATGTCTTACGGACTTGTAAATGGATAAGAGTAGTGAATAGAAATTGGGGGTAAATAGTTGTGTTGTTTGACATCATTGAGCATTGCCATTCACATTAAAGAGAGCACTATCAAACTCCAAGACAAGAGAAACATTGCCAAAGAATGCAGAGATCACAAGCTGACCACAAATACATGGTGCCATCAAAATGTTGTCAATTCAATCCTCAGTTTTGCAATCAATCTCACTCTATCACATTTAAACCAACTCTTTTGAAGACAACATAATTGTCATTGTTTCACATTTTATTTTGCTTGGAGGTAGAATTTAGAGGTTCACATTGTAATGTCCCCATTTTTAGCACTATGCTTTCTAGTGACTGTTAGCCTATTTTCGGAGGCTCGTAGGCTAGTCAGAGGCAAAATTACGGTTTCCAATTTTCTAGGAGGTTTCTTTTTGAGTTTTTAGGAGTTGCATGTAGGAGTTTGGTAGTTTGTCTTCCGGGTCTTTCTGGGTTTTCAAAGAGCTTCAGAGGGATGTGACATGCATTTTAGGGGTGTGACATGCATTTCAACTAGGGGGTTGCATGTAGGAGTTTAGCAGAAGGGTTTTTGGGTCTTTCTAGGTTTTCAAAGAGCTTTAGAATGGTATGACATGCATTTGCATCAGATGACTTTTTCGGACTTGCTATTTTTAGTAAGTTGCGATGGCTGCTCGGTTTGTGTTTAAAATGAGTTTGGAGTCACTTACTATTTTTAGCAATATGCTATTTTTAGTAAGTGCTATTTTTTGGCAATGCTATTCTTAGCAGCAGTTCAACAGTTTAGAGCAATGGCTATTTTTGGCAGGGCAGTTTGGGTACTTTGGTCTCCAACTTTTTTGGAGCTGTTTTGGTGAGTCGGGACTTAAGTGATTTAATATTTGATGAGCATAATGTTTTTAAGTGAAATATTTGCTAAGGCAAAAATGGATGCCTAGCTTGGGAAATATTTGAATATTACAAAGTTATTTCACTTAAGTTATTTTGGACGCCCAACTTGTGAATATTTGCATTTTATAAAGTTTATATGCTTAAGTGTATTTGGATGCCTAGTTTCATGAAATCAAATTCAAATTAAAGTGAAATGTGAATCCTCATTTGGGCGCCCTATTTGGAGGGAAAAGAAGTTTGAATTCCTAGGTGGAGAAAGTTATAAATAAGAGGCTTTGTCTTCATTTTTGGGATCCATTTTGGTAATACAACAAAGTGCTGTTGAAATTTCTTCAGACCTTTGCTTCGAGGAACACATACCTCCTAGCTCTTTCTTAGTTTCGTACTTGTAAGATAGTACCTAGCTGATTCAGTGATTGTTCTTCACTTAGAGGTGCAGATTGAGCTTATTGATGATGGATTACTTTGATGTTTTCTGATTTTGGAGTAGTTATATTAGTTTTTGGAGTTGCTGGTTAGGTGCTAGTTGAAGCACGTTTTTGCTTGTTGCTCACAGAGTGATTTTTGTTTGGTTCTGGGTATCATATTTATGTTTGCACCTACCTTGGGCACCCCTTTTCTCCAAGTTATAGATTTTATCGTTGAGTATTGAATTTTCTAGAGCTGGTCACCCTAGTCTTGAAGGTCGTACCATTTGCAGATTTGCCTTGGGAAGCGTGCAAAATAATTCGGGGCTGTTTCTTGGTTTGTATTTGGTCGTCCCTCTTCTATGCTTCATTTACATTTCGTTTGACATCATTCGAAGGTCTTGGGAGCAAGATACAAGCATTTAGGTGAAATCTGTATTTGCTGGTCTGATTTTCAGTTTGCTGCATTTTTATATCAGACCCGATATTTCCGTCTTTTTTGCTATATTTCATATGTTGGATATCATGTACTTGTTTGGAGATGCGTTTGTCCTTTACCATGTTGAAGATTTGGTGATGAATGATTCTCTTCTTGTTGCTGACCCAACTTCCCAAGAGTTTCCATATGAAGAATTCATGACAAGTAACCAAGAAGACCTCTTTAGTATGCATGTGACTATTAATGATAAGATCAGTAATATACCTACTTATGATGGCTTCATTGAAGGTAAAAACGAGTTTTCCAAACAGCTAGCATTGATGACTCTTTACTTCATTACAGTATTGGTGACATGGGTGGTTTTGGGTTTGGTCATCAAACCAAGCCATTGGAGAGAGATACTTATGGAGATATCAGTTTTAGTGAGTTGGGAGGTGACTTATTGAAAGAGTCAACACTCCAAGAGGGGTACGATGAACACTTTCCTTTTGATCAAAACAATCAGCCTCTTAGCATTTGGGATCTGGGTGTGAAGTCACCTGAGGATGACAAAGAACCTGTGTGGGATGAATTTCCTTTTGATCCTGATGATGTTCAAAATTCAGATTACAATGCAAGCTATGAGATAGCCATGGGAGGAGAAGATGTCTTTGATGAAGAAGCTTGCTTGGCAAAGCTCCATAATGACCCCTTTGAGATGGTTGCAACCACTAAGGAAGAGTATGTTGCTACCGAAACTTGCAGAACAACGATCAATAATGACTCATTGATCAAGTTGGGGGCTGCAATAACTAGTGTTACAAGACTCGGACTCGCCTCGGACTCGGCAAGCCGATTTTTGACTCGGACTCGGACTCGGAGCCCAAACTCGCCCAAGACTCGGCAAATAGAAAAACCCAAGAAATTTAGAGATTTTTAAGGATTTAAAGCTTGTTTCATGCACCCTTTAGTAAATAAACCTCAAATACACAATAACATCATGAAATAGAAACTACCATGATCTTATACACAAACATCTATCGATCACATAAGTATAAACGCAAATTTTAGCTGAAGGAAATAACATATTCAGATATATAAATATTGTCAAATGTATACAAAACACATGGAATATGAAATCCGTGGCATCAAAACAAATATCAAAACTAAAAATATAAGTCTATGGCTCAGAAGAGCTTGGATTACTCATCCCAACATCACGACAAGTCATGCGCTAGTGTCTAAGATAGGTCCTAGATGATGATGTAGCCATGATATTTGCTTGCGTCTCAATGATTGGTATGTATATTCAAGTGAGGAATTTATTATTAAAATTTTATTGTAGCCTTCAAGATTGCATGTTTTGTTGTCTAATGTATGGAACAAGATAATCCTTGATTATGGCTTTGACTGTGAAAGATGCAAAGATTTGCAATAGGGGATATGTATTTTGTAGGTTTTATGATCATGATTCATCATTGGCCTATAACATGCTTAGACCTATAGTTTGATGAGGGTTTGGGGGAAACACCCCAACGGGGTTGAGGGGCAGTGCCCCTCATGGGGGTCTGGGGGCAGCGCCCCCAGCGGGGTCAAAGGGCAACGCCCCTCGCGGGGGTCTGGGGGCAGCGCCCCCAGCGGGGTCAAGGGGCAGCGCCCCTTGCGGGGGTCTTCTAGCTCAACTTCATGAATTGGTAAATCAGATTTGTGTTTGAGAACCTCTTTAAACCTTTCATCCTCAAGAGCCATATGGTCTTCTAGCTCTACTTCCTCCTCACTGTCTCCTTGATCAAAGGTTATTGCCAGTGTTACAAGACTCGCCTAAACTTGGCGAGTACTCGCGAGTCCCGAGGTGGGTGAGGCTGGGCGAGTCAAAATGACTCGGATGCCGAGTACTCCCCGAGACTCACCGGACTTGGCAGACTCGCCGAGTCTCGTGCCTCAGACTCGGGCATTCAGACTTGGGCACTTTATGGTCTCCTAGTAGAACTGGTTCATGGTCTCAGATGAGAGGTATGTCGAGTTGGGGCAATCAGAATCCGTGTCTGGGGAGTGTTCAAGCTCTAACTAGTGGCTATTCTTATACTTTCTCTTGTACTTATGATTGGGACAGTGAACCTTTGCTTGCTTTGGTTCATCATTTTGTGATTCTTGGAGTTGGAACTATAAGAGTTTTTAGAAGTCTTCATGGGTGTATTAGAATAATTCAGAGGATGCATAGTAGATCCATTTGGGGTTATGATGATGAGTTTGTTGAGCTCTTGCAAAGGATTGCTTTCCTCTTTGCAAGAAGATTTGGAGAAGTCATATATGTAGTCATGGCTCTGCAAGACACCTTGAGGAGATATGTTGAGGAGTACGGTTTTGAGTTGAGCAGACTTTCCTTCCTATTGCCCAGGATTGAGATGGACAATGGCATTGGAGATATGGACTTCTTAGAGTCGTTTGGGCAAGAGATGCTACAAGGTATTGATTTCAGTCCTTCCAGGTTTTTCAGTTTGAGTCTCATGGATGGTAACATTTTGGGGCTACATACGAGGATAGTGCAAATCTAGAACAATGGTTCCACTGATGTGATCAAAGTGGTGCAACATCAACATGGTGGGTCCTTCCCGAGACGGACATGGGACCTTGGGATCCTACATAGTTTGGCGTGGATCAATCTAGATTTTCTGGAGTTGTGGTGGCATTGCTTGAGGACAAGCAATCTTTGGGAAGGGTGGATTGTAATGTCCCCATTTTTAGCACTACGCTTTCTAGTGACTGTTAGCCTATTTTCGAAGGCCCGTAGGCTAGTCAGAGGTAGAATTAGGGTTTCCTATTTTCTAGGAGGTTTACTTCTGAGTTTTCAGGAGTTGCATGCAAGAGTTTGACAGTTTGTCTTTCGGGTCTTTATGGGTTTTCAGAGAGCTTTCAGAGGGATGTGACACGCATTTTAGGGGTGTGACATGCATTTCAACCAGGGGGTTGCATGCAGGAGTTTAGCAGAAGGGTTTCTGGGTCTTTCTGGGTTTTTAGAGAGCTTTAGAATGCTATGACATTCATCTGCATCAGATGAATTTTCCGGTCTTGCTATTTTTAGTAAGTTGTGACGGTTGCTCTGTTTGTGCTTAAAATGAGTTTCGAGTCACTTATTATTTTTAGTAAGTGCTATTTTTTGGCAGTGCTATTCTTAACAGTAGTTCGATAGTTCAGAGCAATGGCTATTTTTGGCAGGGCAGTTTGCGTACTTTGGTCTCCAACTTTCTCGGAGCCTGTGTTGGTGAGTCGGGACTTAAGTGATTTAATATTTGATGAGCATAATGTTTTTAAGTGAAATATTTGCTAAGGCAAAAATGGATGCCTAGCTTGGGAAATATTTGAATATTAAAGTTATTTCACTTAAGTTATTTTGGATGCCCAACTTGTGAATATTTGCATTTTATAAATTTTATATTCTTAAGTGTATTTGGACGCATAGTTTCATGAAATCAAATGCAAATTAAAGTGAAATGTGAATCCTCATTTGGGCGCCCTATTTGGAGGGAAAAGAAGTTTGAATTCCTAGGTGGAGAAAGTTATAAATAAGAGGCTTTGTCTTCATTTTGGGATCCATTTTGCTAATACAATGAAGTGTTGCTGAAATTTCTTCATACCCTTGCTTCGAGGAACGCATACCTTCTAGCCCCTTCTCAGTTTCGTACTTGCAAGATAGTACCTAGTTGACTCAGCGATTGTTCTTCACTTAGAAGTGCAGATTGAGCTTATTGATGATGGATTACTTTGATGTTTTCTGATTTTGGAGTGGTTTTATCAGTTTTTGGAGTTGCTGGTTTGGTGCTAGTTGAAGCATGTTTTTGCTTGTTGCTCATGGACCAATATTTTTTTGGTTCTGGGTATTGTATCAATGTTTGCACCTACCTTGGGCGCCCCCTTTCTCCAAGTTGCAGATTTTATCGTTGAGTATTGAATTTTATAGAGCTGGTCGCCCTAGTCTTGGAGGCCGTACCATTTCTAGATTTGCCTTGGGAAGCGTGCAAAATAATTAGGGGCTGTTTGGTGCTGATTCTTGGTTTGTACTTGGTTGTCCCTCTTCCATGCTTCATTTGCATTTCGTTTGACATCATTTGGAGGTGTTGGGAGTAAAATACGGGCATTTAGGTGAAATCTGTACTTGCTAGTCTGATTTTCAGTTTGCTGCATTTTTATATTAGACCTGATTTTTCCGTCTTTTTTGCTATATTTTATATGCTGGATATCATGTACTTGTTTGGAGATTATGCTCTAACATTTTGGTGATCATAGGATACCTATATCTCATTGTATTTGTAGATTATATTTCATATTGTAACGTTGAATCAATAGTATTGATCAACCCTTTATATTTTTGCAATTTACTTTGCTGTACTGAATGCTGAAAAGTGGAAGGGGTCGGCTAGCTACCTAGATATTTCATTTCAGTACTTGTATTTCCACTCCCATTGAATAAGTGGTTGAGTTGTTTTCATTTTAGTATTTAATTTCATTGTAGCCCGCTGAAAAGTGGAAGAGGTCGACTTTCCGCCCAAGTACTTTCTTTTCCTAATTGGTTGGTTGAGTCGTCAACACTTTGTAATTCCAGTTTCAGCTAACGATCCCCTTTCCAACGTATGCTCTCACCTTGCCCACATTGGGATCTGGGTGATCAGAAAGTGAAGAGTTGATTTTAGTATTGTACTTCAGTTTCAGTTTTCATCTAATGATCCCCTTTCCACCGTATGCTCTTACCTCCCCCACAATGGGATCTTAGTGATCAGAAAGCGAAGGGTTGCATTCTTGTTGGATTATCTTCTTTATCTAACGTTAATGGGTGAAAATGTTGTGTAAAACTGGAAAAAAAGTTAAGGGGATATTTCACACATTGTATTTATACCACATTCTTTAATTTGTAGGAAAACATAATTGTTAAAACCCAAAAGCTATTCAATTTTAGTTCAAAGAAATAAACAAGCCATTTTAAAGCTAATTTAGTTGAAAAGTAAATATTATAAGCGCTGCTGCATAATTTTTATTTGGAGCATTGTAAAAATAATAAAATAAGCCAATTTGTTTATGTTTTGTAACAACCATGAGCATTTGATATAAATGACACCTCTCATTCATGCTAAGTTGCTAACAGATAAGGCCATAATGCCAAATTTTATCATCTAACACCTAATATAGCTGTAACAATGACGTATGTGGCTTCCTCCCTATAAATCATTGAGGAGTAACAAGGGAAAAACAAAATTGCACTATTCACAACATTCTTTACCTATCAATGAATTTTTACTTGGTTATTAAATCCAAGAGAGGACATCACAAAATATTTTGGAATCTTGGATTTCCATGTTCAAAGTGAACTTGTGATAGCTTGTCATTGACAACATAGATCCCTTTCACGTATTGCGAAGGTACCATTTACCATTATGCTTTCATGTGTTGTAAAGTCTTTTTCATGTACCACTAGGTATATAGAAAATATCATCTTCCATGTATCAATTGAGAAGGGCGAGTATATCAAGAGGTTTGGTAATAGTTTAGACAAGTATATAGAAATGGGAACCTTTTTGAGATGTAAGGAAGCCTCATATTTTGTAAAATGGCTTCAAATGTTCATGAAATAATGCTTCTAGACTATCAATTGTTGAGAGGAGATAACTACTCAGCTTGGAAAACAAAGTTCCAAACTCAACTTCTATTTTGGAATTGTCACAAGACTTGCAACAAATGCCAATGAGCAATGAAATCTTGATAAATATAATTAGAAGTCTAAAATCATCATAGTTTGGTGTTACAAATGAGGTACAACCTCATAATAGAACAACCGAAATTGCTCGGAGGATGGCCAATGAATGAGAGAATAAACATTTCTCTCTTTCACTTTAGGTTCTGTAGGACCTAGGGGGTTAGCGCTATCAATGCACACTACATTCTATGTGAAATGCAATAGGTTTATCATAGTGTATAGCAAATAAGATATTCATATAAATTTGGCAAGGATTTACAAGATTCTTCACACTATTTAAACACTCTTTGTACCCTTAATGGTCAGGCATGAATAGTATAAGTATGAGTGGGTTGGGAGGTTTACTAAGACTAACTGGTGCCTATTCTAGGGAAATATAGAGTCACCAAGTATTGCCACCCTAAACATGTATCATTGCCTTATAATGACTATTATTTCCTTGCAATAACTTGAATTTGCAAATGTAATTTGACTACAAAACTCTACTTAATAATCCCTTGCCAATATTGCAAACCCTAGTTGCTTTTTGGAAAGATTTCTCACTCTCCTTGAAAGTGTACTACCCAAAACAACAAATCCTATGGCAAATGTATATGTAAAGATTTTTCATCTTCCTTGAAGGTGTACTTTTCTTCAAGAACAAACAATACAGAAAAAAGAACAACTTTGCAATCAAATCATTATTCATATAAAGCAACTAGAAACAAGTATCATAGTAGAAAGGATAAACAACATTGAAACACTAGTATTACTTCAAATAAGTATTGTATATAGTACAAAGGCTTTTTCTCTTGCGATTCCAGCTACACAAATGAAAAGTTCATTTCTTATATAGAAAAGATTACAAAGCTAGTACCCACAATGGGTGACACTTTTCACAAGATTAATCACTAGAAAATTGATAACCTCCCATGCTAATAGCCAAGGAAAATCTTGCAAAATATATTGGAATGGAGGTAATGGAAACCATTGGGAATTATAGTTTCAACCGTTGCATTAATGGCTGCATGGGCCATTTTTCTTTTGTGTAGGGTGTTTAATATATTGCCTAGACTAGGACATTCTTCTCTTTGCTGGAATGTGTTTTTTCCATGGATGCACATTCTTCTTGTTTGTAGGTGTGTTTTTACTCATGCCAAACATTGAATTCATACCTAGACACGGGAAGTGAAGGCATTAGTTGTTTATCGTTGTAGTTTGAATATTTGACCTCTGTTAATGTTTAGAACATTTAAAAATTCCCCATGCACATTTCATCTTTTGATTGCATCATTGACTTTATTCACATCTCAGTTTTTTTTGAGAAAACTTTATCAAAATGGTGATTGCATGATGAGTAACTCATTTTGCAATATAGACTGACGTGGAAGACATCAATGCTTATTTTGGACACCTCCTCCACAAGTTGGAATATTAAAATGATTCCATTTCGCAAATTAAACAACATGTGGAAATTATGATTAAAATTAGATGCCCACTCATAGTTTTATAACATTATGAACTATGCCTTTCATTTTATAAATCATCGTGCTCCTTTAGCACACCACATTTTTGCTTGACAGGCCCTTTTAGAATTGGCAATGGTGTGATCAACGATGTTTCATTGCATTAATACTCACTCAAAATTGATGTGGATGTGAGCTAGAGGCCTCCATCATGTTTTAAAACATTAAAAGCTTCCTTCACTTTGTAATTGAGACTTGACGTGGAACGAAAGAAAGTTATACGCCCTCATGTTCACAAGCCATCGTGCCCAAGAAGCACATTGTAGACTTGCTTTCTAAATATTCCCCAAAACAATGACGACATAATGGATATGCCATGTGCTTGCTCTAGCTTTTACACATGGTGCCACTGTAGAGACATGTCATACACTTCAACCAATAGGAGCATTCTATTTGTTGGGGTGACTAACATGTGGTCTGATAAAATCATAGCTTTTTGTCACTATTCACGACAACTAAATCATTATACATGGTAACTTTTTACCTTTTTATTTCCATTGCGCATCATGGTAGTGAAAGTGGGGTCCACATTGTAAACTTTGATGTGAAGGAGCTATGTGATGCAATAACAATTTGCCATTTGTCTACTGTTATATATGATACTGGTCAATTGGAAACCATATTAGCTTCCTCGAGAGAGATAAACCCATCTTGCATCACAAAAGTGAAAGTGGGGTCCACATTCAAGACTGCAATGTGAAGGAGCTACGTGATGCAATAAAACGCCACTAGTTGTCACAAGCTAAAAATATTTTTTGCAATTACTGCGTAAAGCACATACATAAGCATTAATGAACCAATCATAACCAATCAACTTGGGAACGACACAACATTGCATGTACTAGCAAGCATGACTCTGAACTTAGGGACATGGCATGATATCACTAATCAATATTTTAGCAAAATGCTTCATATGAAATTTGTGATGTGAAGGACTCTCACAATGTAATAGGAATTCAACACATGGAACATTAGCAGGGACTTAAAGTTATAACTTGATCGTGATTGGGTAACATAAGGAATAAAACAAGTGTGGGTAATTACTAGTAAGCAAAAGCTAGGGGTTCGTAGGGTGATGATATTCATAGGGATCAGGTTGTAAGCTTAAGTGAACAAACCAAAAAAAAACATTCAATTTTAAAATAGAAGAATACAACAATGTGCACAAAGGAGCATAACTAATAAGAAATAGGGTTTTAGCAAAAAGATATAAAGGAAAACCCTTACAAATTAGAAAGACCAAAACCCTAAGGATTTCATTAGAAAAGATGGGAACATTCCAACAAGATGCATTGGGTGGATTGAAATTAGTGTATGAAGTGGAAAATTAAAATCAAATTCTTCACCTCCAAAGTCAATTACATGGCTTGAAGATGCGAATTGGTGATAAATTGTAAGGATTATTAAGGAGTGTAGTAGAGTTGAGAACATCACTCTAGGCATTAAGGGAAACAATTATAGATGACTCTCTTGTACCTATTGTCTTTAGAGCACTGCGCCCTTCTTTTCAAGAGTTTGTGATTTGTTTGAATGCGGCTAGCAAAAAACCTACATTTGAAGATTTGGTGAATTTGCTTTAGCAAGAAGAAATAATTCAAGATGAGCCTACCAACACTGTAGATGATTAAGTTCTCAGATCACAATAGTGAGTTAAAAACTGGTACATTGGAGCGGTATGACCAACTAGCAAGATACACAACCTGCACTTTACAAGGAATACCTCATTTGTGAAAAGAAGGGGCATACACTCCAAGTTTGCTAGTACAATTCTGTTGCCATTGGATAATCTAGCGAATGGAAGCCACAACACATTTCACAAGGGGATAAGAACAAAAATCCTTGATGGAACACAAGGGGATAAGAAGAAAAATCCTTGATGGAAAAAAGAAAACTCCCAAGCAACAAGGGAATTTCGCTTCGACAAACAATTTCACTAAATAGGACTATTTGTATCTTGTTAAGAACATCTTTAAATTAGTCAATGTGGTATGTTGATTCAGGTACCTCCAAACACATAGCTAATGAGAAAGAATGGTTTATCAACATGGACACTTTTGCTTCATATGGACAAGATTCATTGGGAGATGATATTGTTTATGAAGTTCATGTCATTGGAGATATCTCCATCCCATTTTGGACATTCAACTTACAAAGGTTGTATATGTTCTAGGGCTTACTAAGAACTTTTTTTTAGTAAGTCAACTACTTGAGCACAACTTGATAGCGGAGTTTGATTGCAATGATGGAATGAAGATTTGTCTCATTCAAGATAAGTCTCAAAATTAGAGGTTGTTGCTTGTGCTTGAGTAGGCAACATGTTTCAGCTTGTTGATGTTGCATATGAACGTCAAGATCTCTTAACACACTCGTCCACATCACTGTCTGGTCATTTCAGAATTGGCTATCTTCTTGCTTTGAGTAGACATAACACGGTGCAAGGACTTCTCATAAAGAAAGTGAAAGATCTTTACTCTAGCTATCTTGCAAAAAGCAACATAGGGCTCCTTTTCTTGCCATTGATTTGTGCAGATCTAGGGTGCCTAGTCATAATAAATTTTCAACTTTTTGTGGATGATCATAGTATGAGAATGTGGGTGGATTGCTTGACTAGCAAAGATCAAGCCTTTGATAAATTCAAGGAGTTGCTAAGCCCTAGTTGAATAGTCCACTAGTCACTCTCTCAAAGCCATTTGCTTAGCTCAAAGGAGAAAATTCATCAACAATGAGCTCTAATATAATTTGAAAGATAATGGGTTTTAGACGTAGTTGACCACTTCATATATCCATCAATAAAGCTCATGTTGAAAGATCCATATTACGTGGGTGAATTGCTTGACTAGCAAAGATCAAGCCTTTGATAAATTCAAGGAGTTTCTAAGCGCTAGTTGAATGGTCCACTGGTCACCCTCTCAAAGCCATTTGCTCAGCTCAAGGGAGAAAATTCATCAATGATGAGCTGTAATATAATTTGAAAAATCATGGGGTTTAGAGGTAGTTGACCACTTCATACATCCATCAACAAAGCACATCTTGAAAGATACATATTTGGTTCCTGCATTTTGGGCAGAAGTGTTTCACACAATGATATATTTGCTAAACAAAGCCTCAGCAAAATTGCTTGATGGCATCACTCATGAAGAAGCTTGGATTGGGAAAAAGCCATTTATGTCACATCTTATTGTGTTTGCGTGTACAATATTCATGCACATTAGCAAGATGCAAAGTAAGAAGTTAGATGGGAAATCCTTTAAGTGTATCTTTCTTAGATATAGCTTAGATTTGAAGGGATATCAACTCGTGGATCTTGCCACAAAGAAACTATACATCAACAAAGATGTCATCTTTGAAGAGGAGAGTGGTTGCATCACATGTCTTTCACCATCTATTGCACCAAATCATTCACCAAAGTTCTTTGAGGGTGATTTAGAAGAATTCGAGGATGTTGAACATGAAGAAGGTGAAAATTTATTCCAAATAGAACAAGCTCCATCCTCATCCTCCCTTATGGTGCACAAAATACCAAAGTGGTATACTAGCACCATGAATGATGCAAAGTTAGGCACAACTCCAAACATGTCTACTTTAGGGCAAATGACTTCTAGAAAGGCTTGTGAGTAAGTTATTCTTTGATTCTTGCACCATTTGAAAGTATTCTTTGAGAGCTATCTCATAAATAACCAAATAAAAGGTTTCCAAAAGTATTGAGGAATCTACAAATTTTAGATCTTGGACTCTTAGAAGTATTGTACAAACCTTTGGGTGGAGGCCAATTGGTTTGTGAGTGTGCTTGTAAATGTGATGATCTTAGTTCAAATTTCCTATGCCCAACCCATGGAAGCTGTCTTGAAATAGTGGACGTTTGTAAACTTCATCCCTCCCAACACAACAATTGGTAGGCCTACAATAACAAAAAAATAACTATTTATTGTCTTTTTCCCAATTGTGATTCAGACAGAAGATGGGAATTTTCATATCTTCCAATTTGGGTAAGCAAATGAAACATATCCATTTTAATACTTAATAATCAATTGCAACAAAGGGTTCTTTTAACCTTTTTCTTGAGTTAAACTTGTAATGATGTCCATGTTAATTGATTTCCTTTTTTTTTTATGTGGAATGGGTAAGGGATGAAGTTGTCTTGGATTCCTCACAATCTATGGTTTACTTTTCTCCCTCTTCCGTAGAGTGGGGGTGCTAGTGTGGTTTGTTTATGCAATTACCAGCAAATTTCCGATCGCTTACTTTGGGGTTTACACATCTCTCATCAGCCCTACCTTCCTGATTATGTTCTTTTTCTCTTTTATTCTCTCTATTTCTAATCCATGCTCTCCCCTTCCTCCCAATTCCTTAATATCCATCATGCTGATATTTACCTTGATGTTTGGTATGCTGATGCTTAGGCTTCTTGTCTTACACAGCATACATCTTGATATTATTCCTTAACTACACTCAAAACCAAATATGACTTCTCTCATGGCCTTTTGGAGGCCTGTCCTTGACCCTCGTAAAAGATAAAGAAGAAGAAGGATCATCACCACAACAACTGTCACAACAGAAGAAGTGCAATGTACACGAGAGAAAAGAGGCTTGACAATTTTGAAAGTGGATATTGTACACACCCTTTATGCTTCATGCAAAAGAAGGTCCTCAATGGACATGACTGGATATTGATACAGACAATAGTGGACATCATGTCATAAATAGGTCGTACCAAGTTGTATTAGGTAAAGTAGGTGAGCATGGGCCAATGAGATGCAAATTCGAGTCATTAAGAGATTGTAGGACCACTTATCACAATACTTGATACAATATTGACATGTTAAATGACGCAAATCTAGATGACTAAAGTGTCCACTACCCATCAAGTGGAACCCCAAGTCAAGATTACCCTTATATGCTAACATCACCCCTCAAGATTGACTTGGAGTTCAATATAGGAGTGCAGAAATGGTTACGAAATAACTGTTACGACATATCCCACCTCAATGTTTATTGGGTGTGGATAGCGTAGTGGATGCCTCATACAAATAGGAATTTTCCTTATTGGCAGATCCAATAAATGACAACAAGAACACTCAAATGCAGAGGCATCACCATGCAAACCACTTGAAGGAGGTTAAGCCATTGAAAAAGCACTTAAATTCTTCTTAACTTATCAATGGAGAAACTTTACTCATTGTAACTGTTATGCAGGTATTTCTGGTTTTCTTCTGAAATATAGAAGGAAGTGGACATTTTTCTGTTATATGACAGTATCTAAATTTGAATTTAATAGTTATAAACTTAAGCTACACAATACATCTTGGTGTTGGACATTTGTAAGGAGTGGGCATTGTTTATGTGTGCAAAATACTTCAATTCACAATCTTTCCATTAACTGCCTCGAGTTTTGTTCCATAGTATTGCTTGCCACTGCCATCATTACTTGGGCCACTGTACTAAATTTTATGTGTTGTACCGGGTTTCAACTAACCTCACATTCATTGTGACTGTCCAGATTTAATGTGAGGTCACGAGTTCAGTATATAGTTTTAAAAAGTTTCCTGTAAGTCTTTAATAGCTTTTAGTTGGAGTTTATGGAGAACCATTCTTATTTTCTTAAACCTCCATTATTTGATCTGATTTCCAATATTCTGTTTTTATGAACTACATTGATATCATGATCATTTGACTTTGTGTAGATATTGGAACTTTTCCCAGCTGTGCTCTGCTACCCCAAGTACTTTTTGCTTATCTTTGTTATGTTAAGGAAGAATTCATTAGCAGGCTTGACTGGTTGTTTGCAGAGCATCCATCAATAGTTTTAATTTCTAATATGGTAGTAATTTGGTTTATTTGCAAGTTTTAGTTTTGTTCGGAAGGAATGATTTATTGACTTTTCATAATTGGATAGAAGTCATTTTCTTATCAATAATTCTGTTCTTTTTACTTGATTGGAAAACTAGGAAAAGATTGCATAAATGCTTGCTTAAATATAATACTGTAGATATCTTATGCAAGGCCAAGTTAATCTGGTTGATATTTTAAAGCCATGCAGATTTACAATGCCTAGAAGCATAAGCATATAAATTTGTGTTTTCCAGATGTCAGCAGGAGCTTCTTTGGAAAAGAGAATTCCAGTGGCACATAAAGTTGAAAGAGCTTCTGTACTATCCTTATTCAACCTTAAAGGCAGGAGTAGATTTTGGAGTGAAACCATACTAAGGGGTGGTACGTTCATAAATGTTTATACAATCTGTGATTGAGGAAAGATTTGATAATAGGGTTGTCATTTAAATGATTGCAGTTTCATCTTTGACTCTTTTGTGCAAACACTTTGCATTTGGATTTAATAATATTGTGGGGTTAAATTAAGGGTCAGTAACTAAAGTAAGGATATTACTCTGCAACTGTTTCTTTGAGAGTATGCATAAATTTTACTTAACAAACTTTCAACAATAATGGAAAACAGCTGTGCCATTAGTTTTTTAATATGCGAAGGTGAAGAGCATTTGGATTTACACTAGAAAATTCAATGTGCAAAAATTGCATACATAGGAAGAATCTAAAACCCCAAACAATGTGATAGAGGACATTACAAAATTATAGTTTGATATTAAAGATTCAAGGCTTTTACTGTCCATAATATGAGAAGACAATGTTTTAAACAAACTCCGTGATGATTATTTCAAATCAACATTTCAGATCACACCACCTGATCCATCATCAGGAAGAATCTCATGTTTCTATTGCAGACTAGAGCTCCTTATATAGATAACTTGAATGAAGTATATGATACCTTTCATTGGGCCTTCATAGGAAAATAATAAATGCATAAACTAGCTGGTACTAACCTTATAGTTTGTAACCACTAATTCTAAAAACATTAAATATTCTACTGGCAGGGTTGGGGGTCCATTTTCAATTTGTTGATAATGGGATTCAAAGTGTGGTTCAAACCCAATCTTTCATCCCTATTTGGTTTTGTCTATGCATTCCAATCCCTAGAAGATTTTTAAAATTGTAATCCTCCATTGCAACAATCTTGGCATTTTCTTTGCAAATATGATGTTTGGTTTTAAATGAGTGTATTGCAAGCTGATTTTTCAACCCTTTCTGAGCGAGTGTCTGTATCATATTATTTTACCCTAGTTTGAATGGATCTGTCTGTTTCACCAATTTAAGGAATACCACATGAGCATCCTATACTATAAACCACTATTTTTCATAGGTTCCATTTAACATTTCAAGAACCTTATGGGTTTGATGTTATGTCACCCCTGAGTTTTGGAAATTGTATAGGTGATACCTTCAATATAAGGTAGGAGCACCACATGGATCTTAGATGTACATCCCCTCTTCTAATTCTGCTTTTGACTATTGCTTGCTTGTCTAAAGGCCATGGTTATTTGCTTACTCTAGTAGCCATTCCTCTAAAAATTTAAAAATCATTGTGAAGCATTAAATTTCTTGCTCTAAATGCTCTGCATCACAAATTCTTAAAGTGCTAGTTCCAAGCATTTCGAGAAGCCTTGCTTTTTGTGTAGATGAGATCTATGCAAGTGAAGATCTGTATGTTTGCCCTTCTTATAAGCATGGCGAGCAGGAGAACAATCTGCTTCTCTTGTAAGAGAACCATCTGCCTCTCTCGTAAGGAGGACATCTAAAAAGGGTAAACTGCCATCTGCTTCAATCTCCTTAGAATATAATGCTGCCAACCATGTTATTAATGCAGCATAGAATTCCTCAAGTTTCTCTGTGCTGTGTTCCCAACTTACATTTGTCTCATTAACATCTCTTCCACCACTGTTTTTTAGTGGAAATTAGTTAAGGCCTTTCTTGTTAAAATGCTCCATGAATAGGTGGGAAACAACAGATGATAGTGTATTTATAGCAATTCAAGTAAACTAGAGGTGCGTGCTCTGAATTTTTGAATTTCTGCTACCCTGCTGCTCGATGAATCAGCCTGGAGGGGGCCCCATGGAGGCTCCCCCACCAAAGCAGCCTGCTGTTTCCCAGAGTTACGTTGCCTCTGCGGGAGGACTAAAATATCCTCGTGCTCTGGGCATATTCCGTCATCTGGGGGTTTGAATAACCCTGTCTTTTCTCCTGAAGGTAAATCCCGTTTAGGCCCAAATAGCTTCCTATGTGGAAAAGCTTGTTGAAAGTCAAACTTTGACAAGGACACCTCAAAAATCTGTGTCGACCTTTTGTACTGTGGTGGGGGATGAAGTGGACATCCCAAATGTAATCTTGAATGATGCTATGGAAGGCTTGAAGCTGTCCTTGGTGGGGGAAATTCTTTGCTGGACGACCCAATATAGACCAGGTACGAAAATGGGCCTCTGATACTTGGAAACTTAAAGGTAGCGTATCTATAAGCGCTATGCCTAAGGGTTTGTTTTTGTTTAGCTTTGTTATCCCTGAGGATAGGATATGTTAAAAGTCCTCATTGGTGGACCGTGGGCTTTTGATAGTGGTTTTAAAAATATTTTGTCCTTATGCAAGTGGAAACTAGGGTTTGATGCTTTTGCTGATTTGGGGAAAGTTGCTCCAACTTGGGTTAGGCTCCCTGGGCTGCCACTTGAGTTCTGGCACCAAAAGGTTTTTAAAGGAATAGCTGATTCCTTTGGTTCTTTGGTCACCATTGACAAAGTTACTCTTCTTAAAGCAAGATTAGTCTATGCAAGAATCTGTGTTAATGTTGGGGTCAATACAGTCCTACCCACTTTTGTTACCTTAAAATCCAAGTTTGGTAAATGGGTCCAGCCTCTAGAATATGAGAGGGCTACGGTGTTTTGTTAGGGTTGTAATCAATTTGGACACTTACAAAGATGCTTGCAAGATAGCTCCTCTTGAGCCTAAAGCCCTCCAAGTTGAAACACAAATGGATGCTCCTTTGAAGAATAAGCTGAACGACCCAAAGGAACTCGAATCCTCAAAACCCAATGAAGAGCTGTTACTTACAGAAGAAGCCTTTAACCCAAAACAGGAAAAGAAGATGAATGATAGTTCTCCAACAAAAGAGGCCTCCAAAGATAATCTGGAAAGGCTGTTCTCAGAAGCAGTCGAAGAACCACCCACTCCGCTATCTCTAGAGAAACTTCTGGATTCAGATAAAGAAAAGGAAAACAAGGAGACAACGTCACCTCCAACTCCTCAGGAAGAACAACAAAATAATGTACCGGAGGAAGGAGAAATCATAAACCGAAAGGAACAGTTTTTGACTCCTACTCAGGATGACCATGCTCCTTTTCTGGAGGAGGAAGGAACGGCACAAAGTAAAGATGAGAAAGGATGGATAAACACCAAGTCACGAAAAAAGAAAAAACCAGATGTGGGAGGAAATAGCAAAGTTGGCAGACCCCTATCAAAAGAAACAAGAATCAAAGAGATGGCAAAGGATGTGGCAGCAGGGAAACAAAAGACCCTCGATTCTTTGGCAGGGATCAAAACGAAAAAGAAATAAGGGAGGTTAACCTCCCATCTGGGGAGTATCTTCCTAATACTGCTTCTTTGTTCTTAGTGGTTATGAAGATTTTGTCTTGGAATATTAGGGGTCTTAATGGCCCATATAAACAACATGTGTTGAAGGCGTGTTTGGCGGAGGTGAAACTGATATCCTCTTAATCTAATAAACTAAAATGAAGAAGGAAAGTTTTGAGAAAACCCTGAAGTGGCTCTGGCCTTGTGTTGGTTATGAAGTCAGTGATGCAGAGGGAACTTCTGGAGGGATTGCTACTTGGTGGAATTCTTCCAGGTTTAGTGGCAAGTTGAAATCTAAGAATAAGAATAGTCTCTTGATTGAGATAGAGGATGGTGACTCCTTCATTAAATGGAATTTAGGGAACATATATGGTTCTAATTCAAGGCTAAGACAGGCTAGATTTATGGAATTTGCTGGAAGGAATTATAACTAGCAGTAAGGATGAACTTTGGATGCTTGGAGGTGATTTCAACTCCCCACTGTACCCATCTGAGAAAAAAGGAGGCCTTATCGACTACTCTGAGAGTATGATGGATCTTTATAGTTTTCTTGATTCGGTGGGTCTAATGGATGTCCCTCTAATTGGGTCCCACTTTACCTGGACTAATAGAAGGCAAGGCAATCAACTGATCCAAGTTAAGTTGGATAGATTTTTTATCTCCTCTAACTGGAGCATAATGCAAAATATCTCTTACTGCCTTACTTAGAACGGGATTTGATCATAGTGCTCTTCTTTTGGAGTGGGAGGATAGGGTAATTAAAAAACTGTACCGCTTTAGGTATGAAATAATGTGGTCCCTTCATCCGGACTTTAAATCTCTTATTGAAGAATGCTGGAACCTTCCTTGTGTTGGCACTCTGATGTTCAGACTAACACAAAAGCTAAAAAGAATTAAGGAAAGGGTTAGAGGATGGAACAAATACACCTTTGGGAACATCTTTACCACTAAGAGGGACCTTATCATGAGAATAAAGGATGTCCAAGACCAAATGGAGGCAAGTAACTGTAATGATGAAATCTGCATTAAGGAAAGGGAGCTCAGAGCCCAATGGCACAAAGTAAGCAAGAAGGAGGAAATTTACTGGAAACAAAAATCAAGGATTCAATGGCTTAAGGAAGGAGATCGAATACCAAGTTCTTTCACCAATCTACTGTGATGCATAGGGGAAGAAACAAGATCAAATATCTTATAACTTTTGATGGTATCAAACTTGAAGGGCATAATGAAATAGCAAATGAGGCTGTTTCCTTCTTCTCAAATTATTTAGAGCTTCGAAGGATGGACAATTTGGATTTGGAGGAGTTCCTACAGGTTATTCCTAATGTTATGAATGAGGAGGATCTGAAAGAATTAACTAAGACTGTCACAATGAAAGAAGTGAAGGAAATTGTTTTCTATTTTGGAGCCTATAAAGCTCCTGGACTTGATGGTTTCCCTCCCAGTTTTTTCCAAGTCTACTAGGAGATTGTGTCTACGGATCTTTTTAATGCTGTTAAAGATTTTTTTAGATCGGGCAAACTCTTGAATTAGATGAATATCACCTTTTTGGCCCTGATCCCTAAGACTAATGAAGCTGCTTCAATGAATGACTATCGACCTATAAGTTTATGCAACACAACTTATAAGATTTGCTCCAAAATTATTGTCAATAGGCTGAAGCTGGTCTTAGGAAAGATGATAGCTATTAATCAAAAAGGTTTCGTTCAGGGTAGACAAATTCTGGATGCTGCTATCTACACTCGTGAAATCCTGCACTCTATGGACTACAGTAAGAAGCCAAGTATGGTTCTGAAACTAAACATCTCCAAAGCCTATGATAGGGTTTCCTGGAATTTTCTATTTGCTGTTGGAAAAATTTGGCTTCACAAGTAAATTCCTTAATTTGATAAAAGCTTGTGTCACTACACCTAAGTATTCAGTCTTGGTTAATGGTATCGCCCATGGTTTCTTCTCTTCGAGTAGGGGGCTGAGACAGGGAGACCCCTTATCTCCCTAACTGTTTGTCATTGTGGTAGAAGCTCTTGGCTGCAACATACAAAAACAACTTAATATTAATTCTCTCAATGGTTTTTGTGCTGCTTCCTCTTTACCCGTGGCTTCTCATCAACAATTTGTTGATGATACCATTGTCATGGGGGGGGGCTTCGGTGGTTGAGGCTAAACAGTGGAAAGTTATTCTGGACAAGTATGCTGAATTATCTGGACAGTTTATAAATTACCAAAAAAACAAAATCTATTTTTTTAATACTAGCCTGCTTGTGAAAAACAAAGTGATAAGGACTCTGGGATGTCAAGAAGCGGAGCTTCCTGCTACTTATTTGGGCCTAGCTCTCTTCTCTAGAAAGCCGAATAGTAACTATTGGAACTATATAGTGGAGAAAGTCTAGAAAAAATTGGCTGGCTGGAAAGGCAAATTATTGAGCTTGGCAAAAAAATTCAGTTTTTGAAATCTTCCCTTCAAAACATCCCAGTGTATTATCTCTCAATGTTTAATATACTTGCTTATATTGCTGAGAGAATTGAAACAATTCAAAGAAGATTTTTATGGTCTGGAGTGGAGGAAAAGAAAAGAATGGCGCTCATCAAATGGGATAAGGTGTGTGAATCAAAGAAAGAAGGAGGGCTAGGAATTAGAAGATTGAAATTGTTCAACAAGGCTCTGGTTGCGAAAATGGGTTGGTTTCTCCTGGAAAATGAAAAAGATTGGGCTACCATCCTTAAGGCTAAGTATCTCAAGAATAAGGATGCTAGCTGTTTTCTAAGGAAGAAGGAGCTCCCGCATGGGTCTGTGTTTTGGAATAATCTCCTTAAGACTAGAGGTGTGCTGACTAGAGGTGTCAAATTGAGGATTGGTAATGGGCTAAACACGGATTTCTGGGATGACCCTTGGTCTATATCGCCTCTATCAGCCTCTGGTGATCTCCAACAAATCAGCATAAGATTGAAAAGAGATATTGGTAAAAAAGTCTCTAATTACCTTGTGTGGGAAGGTTTGTGACCTAGGTGGAAAAGCTTCAAAGACTACCTAAATAATGCTGTTCTCAGGGGAAGCAGACAACAGAATTGGGATGTTGCTATTGACCTGCTAATGAAACAAATAGGAAATCTTGACCTCTTCTCTAGGAATAGAAATGATGAGTGGATCTGGACAAAAAATGCTAATGACAGATTCTTCGTTAAATCTGCCTATGACTCTATGATTCAACAAATGCAGGTTTTAGGATCTTTTGACTGGCTTAAAGTCTAGAAGAAGAATCTTATCCCAAAAATTAATTGCTTCTGGTGGACGGTTATTCATGGTAAGATCCTCACTGTAGACAACCTAAAGAAAAGAGGTTGGTACCTTGTCAACAGATGCAATCTTTGTAATGAAGAGGAGAAATCTATTATGCATTTATTTTTTTAATGTTCTTATGCCCAGGAAGTCTGGGGCTTCTTTCTCAATACTCTTAAAGTGGACTGGGTCTTTCCGGCCAATGTCCGAATGTTTGTTGAAGGATGGAGCTTTTGCCCCTTCTCCCACAATATCATCTGTGATCTGTGGAGTCAGATTCCCCCATTTCTGACTTGGGGCCTATGGAAAGAGCGAAATATTAGGGTGTTCAGGGACACTGCAAGAACAAGCAAAGAGCTTTGTTTAATTGTTAAAAGACAAATTCAAGAAAATGTGGAAAGTTGTATGTACAATCAGGCTAAGAAACAACCTACATAGCAAGAACAAAGCATAAAATAGCTATGTTACATGGGGACGTGTCCCCTGCCCCAAAACCCCCTGTACCCGTCCCCATCCGTCCTCGAGACATGGGGACGCATCGGGGATAGTCCCCGACCGTCCCCAAATTAAGAAAATCCACAAGAAATGGTAGGAAACGTTTCCTCCTGGTTGGGAACGATCCCCCATCCCCGGGTACAGCTAACTGTCCCTTGCGTGCTTCAAGCCTCCAAACATTAAAAAAACATAAAATTTTGTTTTTTTTAATATTTCTACCTGCTGCTAAATGTTGTGTGGGGCCCATGTTGACTGGTGACCTAAATTTTTCTCAAAAAACTATAGAGTAAAATGTAAATGAAACTTAATAAAGTTTCATGACTATCAAACTGGGCTCTCACGACAAGTGACGGCTCTGAGGAAATAACTAATAAGGTCATGGGATTTTTACCAGATCTGTGTGCTACATATTTTTATCAAAGATTCTGTACACAAGATTGCTTCCATTGAAACAACTAGTTTTTCATAAAAGATTGCAGACATCTTTGTGTAGATTTTCACCATATGAAACTCAATGCAACGGGAGCATATGTTTAGGTTAACACAAACAATAAATAAGGTAGTGCAAACCCATAATGGAAGCAACATATCACGCTTGTGAGATTTAAGGCAAGCAATAAACATTCTGTTCAAATCATATTTTTATTTTTCTTGTGCAGAAGATTCCTCAAGCCTGATCATCTTAACTTT
Organism: Sequoiadendron giganteum; assembly: GCA_007115665.2. Classification (NCBI taxonomy): domain Eukaryota; kingdom Viridiplantae; phylum Streptophyta; class Pinopsida; order Cupressales; family Cupressaceae; genus Sequoiadendron; species Sequoiadendron giganteum. The sequence continues at coordinate 328,460,005 of CM021103.1, read as the reverse complement.
AAGCTCATTTTACCTCTGTTCTAGCTGGTATTTTATGTTGTGAACCTTTGGTATCAAGCTGTCTATAGAAAGGTAATGATATATAATCAGGTATAATCTATCTATACAAGATGGTGATCAAATACAAACTCGATACAATTTTTGTATGTGGGTTCTGGAAGCTTCACAGACCACGACCAATATGTAAATTTGTGATATTGATAAAAAGATAGATTTATTCCTACTACACAACATCAGAAATTCCATGATTCAACTGATAATGTAGACATATATTTCAGAATCATATGCCCATCTTTTGTATGAATAATAAATTGCAATTGACAACTAAAACCAATTTTTACCTAAGACATGCTTAATCACTGTAGACATATGGATGTGAAGAAATGTGATTGATAACAAATCGGATGGCCTCAATTTTATCAGCTCCCTTTTCAGGGTTTTCAAAAGTAAACACTTCCTCAAGAATCATTACAAGTTCAACAGTACCTAAGCTGTCTAATCCCAGGTTCTTTTAAAAGTTAGCAGACCAAAGAACCTGCCATAGTTGCAAATGCAATGTCTTAAATAGGACTTATAAGATCATCCCAATATTTCAAAAACGTCTGCTCCAAGGTATTTTAGCTACAAAGTATTTAAAATATTTTACTGAAATGGTTTATGAAACACTCATTGCATGCTGAAACAAAGAAATTTTGTTTGAGCCCAAAGTAAACTCCATTTAAAAAAAGGCAATGGTCCTTACCAAAAGGTTTGTATCCTTTATATATTGATATTGTTGTTATCAATTATTAATTTATTGACTTATATCTCTCTCTTTCCCTCTCTTTGTTTATAATATATTAATACATTTTGAAAAAATCATAGACATATACATATATATATATATATATATATGTATTTTGTATGTCGCCGTCCCCTATCGTCCCCTAAAAATGGCCCCCTAGGAAACGTCTCGGAAATGCGTCCCCAACCGTCCCTCCGTCCCCATCCCCAAAAGGCCGTGGAACATAATAAAACAACAATGGGAGCTCTCTCATGATTTATATAATGTAAACTGGCAATGATAGCTTATCAGAAGGAATACTGTTTGGACCCCCCCAGATCCTGGATGGGTTAAATGCAACTTTGATGGTTGCTCAAAAGGTAATCCTGTCCGGGCCACGACGGGTGGAGCAAGAAGAAATGATAAAGGTGCGTATTTGACTGGATACAACAAAGGCCTAGGAATGGCTACAAACAACTTCGTTGAGGCGTTTGCTGTTTGGATAGGAATCAAACTTCTAAAAGAGGAGGGATACAGTAAGGTAATTATAGAAGGAGATTCAAAATTGATAGTTGATCATCTCACCAAGGGGACGAATATTCCTTGGGAAATTAGAGATTTGTTGGATGATTTTAGAAGTATGTTGCAAGAGATTCAAAGTGTGAGAATCTGCCATACCCTGAGGGAAGGTAATAAAACGACGGATGCGATGGCCAACCTTGGTGTTAATCAGGAAACTTTAATAAATTGGGAATTCTATGATCTGCCTAACCATATTAAAGAAGCCCTAGCTACGAATAGACATAGGAAAAACACCCAAGTGCTTAATTATGAGGATGGTAATCTTCATTATTAATAAAAGGGCTGGGATGAGAAAGCTTATGAGGATGTGGACCCCGCGGATGAAAATTGGCAAAATGAATGATAGGGAGAGAAGGCTTACGAGGACGTGGACCACGTGGAGACAAGCTGGCAAGGTGACTGGCTGGTGGCGGAGGCACGATGGGAAATGATTGCCAAATCTCGATAAAAGGAAAGGCCAAAGATGGAAAGGATGATCAGACGACAGTTGTCAGTACCTTGACAAGACTGATTTAAATGAGAATTTAAATCGCATGGGGAAAAATCTTGCATCCGATATCCGATGTGACAGATGGGTTGGCGTGTGTAAGAATAATAAAAAGAAAGAATAAAAGAAGTGTGATCATTGCCAAAAAAGGAGTTGGTGATATTGTTAGAAATGATGATGATAAGCGAAATGATGGTAATCGAGGTGTGAGCTCTTCTTTCCACCAAAAAAATAACCCTAAGCTGTCTACATTTCAAATGAATAGTCACAGAATCACCATTAGAACAGAGAGTGTGGACTTACCTGTTGCTAGTGTTGAGGATGCTGAAGGCAACATAAGTGATTTCCTTCTTGTTCCTAAAAACTGTAATAACTCTGATAGCACCATGGGAGGTCCTAGGAAGCGAATTGAACTGCGCAAGTATGATTCGCTTCGCAACAATGAGGAGCTCTGGGGTTTATTCGAACGGGCGGGTTTCACTCCGTATTTTGCTGCTATGGAGGGTTATAACTATAAACTCAGCTATAAGTTCGCCAACGCTTGGAGAGATGGCGAAGTGAATTTAGGTGGGCTCCAGTTCAAGGTTGACACGAAGCTGATTGCGGAAGTGACAGGTTTGGCTTATGAAGGAACGAAGGTTGCTAAGATAAGCAATGGTAAGTATCAGGACTATTTTGAAAAAAAATTCGAAGGAAAGGAAAAACTTGAATGATTCCAAAATGAGTACTCTAGGGTTAAATAACCGCCTCCTTATCATAATGTTTGTTTTATAGTTATGAAGTATTTTACCCTCGAAGGCTGATACTAGTCCCTCCATGGATACCACTTTCCTATCCTCAACCATATAAGACACCAGGAAAAAATCAATTTGCCTTTATTATTATTCTCTTTCCTCAGCCAAAGTCTCAATCATGGGGCTAACCCACCTTTACACCAGGGCCTCATAAGAGCCATTTGCAAATTTGTGCTTTCAAAGACTCCTCAGAAAAATCCAGTTCTCAAGATGATCGAAGACCCTAAACCCCAAAGCTCAGTAAAAATTGAGCTTCTTGAAGACCATCCCCACCCTATACCTAAAAAATCCAGCAAGAAACTCCAAAGCTTAGATACTGCCTTATGGAAAGATCTGCTAATGGTGATGCTGGAGAAAAGAAGGGATGTCTCGATGGAGATGGGGGCTAAAAAGAAGAGGTGGATACAATAACTATATCGGATGATAACGAGATGGAAGGCTCTAACATGGGTGGAAGGAGGTCTAAGAGATTGGCTATGGCGGCTTCAAAGGGTTAGGAATGCAACAAGAATTCGCAAAGCCCAAAAGAGAAAAGTACCCACAACCTGCAAGATAGTGAGGAAAAGAAAGAGGAGGAAGACAATGACTCCTCTATTGAAGAGATTCCTGACAGTTTGGGTGGTGACTCGGAGGAGGAGGATGACTCGGAGGAGGAGGATGACTCGGATGCGGTTAGTGAGGGTGGCAATGGCGTTGATAATATTGCTGAAGAGCCGCAACATGACATGGATCGGGAGGTAACGAATGAAAATGCTCTAGAAAACCAAGAGAAGGAAGAGAAAACAGGAAGAGAGGATGAAAAGGCGGAGAATAATGAGAATGAGGAGATTAAAAAGCTAGAGGAGAGATTGCAACTCCTAGAAAAAAGGATACAAGAGAAACAAAAGGATAGCAAGCTTCAGGTCCTCGAGAATAAGGTGAAGAATATTATGGAGGAAAAAATGCAGGCTATTGAGAAAGGAAATGATAACAGATTTCAAAGCTTGGAAGGAGCGGTTAAGAGTGTGTGCGTGGTGATCGACGCTGTCATGAAAAAGGCAGTAATGGCCACTGTTTCTGGAATGGGCAAAATAGAAAAGCAGCAAAGGAAAAGTGGTGTAGGTGATGGCACGGATCTTGCTAGCAAAATGGAGCCAAAGGAAACGGTGAACGACACGGTTGAAGACCTGATGAGTGCATGGAAGCTGATAGAGGAAGCATAATGTGGCTGCTTTGTTTTGCTGGTATTTTCCTTTTGTTACGATGATTAGTCCTGTTTTACCTTTGAGAAATGTTATTACTGGCAATGGCTTTTGGTGCCAAGACTTAAATCTTTGTAATGCTGTATATATTTTAAGTAGGGACTATTTGATTGATGCTAATATGTATTTTAGATGGATAGATTTGAAAGCTACTGATGCTAGTTTCAGGTTTTTTGATTACAATGATAGAACTGCTTCGTTTAATCGTATGGGAATTGGTTAAGCATTTTGTATGTGGGAGGTGGGAAATTGGGTGGATTTCCTGTTTTTGCTGTTTCCTTCCACCTGCTGTGCTTATCATGTTGTACTATTTTTCGGGTCAGGGTCCTTTTCCCTGCTTAACCAATAAAAAACAACAGATGATAGTGGAGAACCTATAGGCATGCTCTCCATTTGTTCATAGATGATACCCCTGAAAACAAAGAAACTGGATCTCAGACACAATTGCACCAAACCTGCTCTTTTCGTCTGCACAACTTACTGTCTCCTTGTTTGTCCAAACTGCTGTCTCTTAGTCTGTATATTCTTTAACCATATGGAAGGCCACTTAAATTGCTAACACCACATCAAAGCTAACCACTATATTGTCCCCTTAAACCTAATTCCGCCTTTGATAAAATCCACAGAAGAGGCTGTATCATGGATGATAAAGTCTTTTACATGTCTACGATGTATAATCAAATTCTGCATTTTGTATAACATAGGTATGTTTGAATGGCTACTATTACAAAATTTCAATGAATGTATGCATATAGAAACAAGCCTTCAAATAGAGCATATAAAGCTTCAGGCCATAGCAAACTGAGAATATGAGGAAACTGAGGATTATGCTTCCTGGTTTATTAAAAACAGAAAGTGCCTGGCAAAAGCTTCTGCTTAAGTTCTTGGATTAGATCTGATTCAAAAGTTAAAATCTGAGACAGTAGTTTGACAGGAAGCAATGCAGTGTTAGCAGACTCGGACTTGGAGTCAGATCTGGGACAAAAACCCAGTACAGACTCAGCAATTTGACCTTTTGAGCTCTGTTTGATGCTGCTTTCTATTAGCTGTGTTTTACGTAAACTTCTCCTTCTTTATTTCACTGATGCCTTTTTCTTGTAAGACATGTCTTTTTCCGTATAGCAATGTTTCAAGTTTTTGCTTTGCACTTTTTAGGGTTCTGAATACAAGTTTTTGTTTTGTTGGGAATGTGAGATTGGCTGTTGAGTCTGTGAAACGAGTCTGTGACTTGGTACTCACTGAGTTTGCAGGGTAACCAGTGAGTCTTGTAACTTTCTGAGTCTCTGAAACGAGTCTGTGACTTGGTACTCACTGAGTTTGCAGGGTAACCAGTGAGTCTTGTAACTATGATGCAATGTGTATGCAAGGAAAGTAGGATTAGCAGCTATAGTTTAAAAGGGGTGATAATTAGTTTGTGGTTTAACAATATGTAAGAGTGGCTATAGTGTCCAAATCATGCTTGGCTTTAAGCTAAGAAAGTTGCTATATGGCAATTGTCCAAGACTTTCCTTGAGCATCATGGGGATGGTGGGAATCCTCGATGTCCTTCGAAAAAAAGACCCTGCTATGTAAAAAACAAGAAAAAAATTTAAAGAAGCAACAAACCTGAACCCTAAACCTAAAAGCAGGGCCCACCAAGGCCCCCAACCTAAAACACTTATGAAAACTGTAGCCCATGCTCTATTTCAATCACTGGAAGAGACAAAGACAAAGTCCCCTGCAGACTGTTAAAAAAACAGTTGTTTAAACATAAAATGTTTGAAACACAAAAAACAAGAAATTATTCTGGGCTTGCGCTGGATAGAAAAGAAGTATTTTTCCCCCTTAATTTGGATTGAAATAACAAAATTATCATTTTTCACAGAAGATGCTGAAGGTAGGGGTGAAGACATATTAAGTTTTATTATCTCTGATGCAAATTGTTGTACATCAGTACAACTTTGTATAAATTTCAGCTTCTTTTACTTATTCTTTACATAAATAATATATTGCAACTTCTTTCACTTTTTATGTAATTCACATTTCAAATAGTATTTTATATCTATATTATTTTAATAGCCATCCTGACGACGCTCTCCTCATTGTCCCCAAGATCTGGATAATAATTTGCTGTCCCTGAAACCCATTCCCCTTTCCCAAAAATTTAGCAAAACACCAATCCTTTTTAATAAGCTAATAATTACTGGCTAGGAGAAGCTTAATACCAATACTTCATCTCTATTAAAATCTCGGGAGTGCTTGCTGATTTCAATGGCTTCCCATAAGCCTTTTGTCCCTTTAATGCAAATTGAAGGGCACATAGTCTACTTGGGGGAAGGGGTGCAGGGGGGGAGGAGGAAGGGGGAAGGGAAGGGGTGGGGGGTTGGTGGGATGAATCAGTGGATCAAATCAATTTAAAACTATTTAATTCAACACATATATCAACCATGAAACTTGAATCAAAACTGATAGTGATAATCAAGCAACCACACAAGCACACACATCTGCACATGAGAACACCAGATATATGTGGAAACCCAAGATGGGAAAAACCATGTTGAGAATAGCTGCTTGGATCTACTGTCCAAATCCAGCTTCACAAAGCAGGAATATGATAAGGGAATTTACAATATGAAGTAGGCACCAACCTACCGGAGACACCAATCCCCAATTGTATCTGTAGGCACCAACCTACAGGAGACACCAATCTCCAGTACAAAGATTTGAGCACCAACTTAGTGAGTAGAACACCAGTCCTACCGGATTACAAAGATAAAGCTTGCAGACCTTCAATGCTGATTGCACAACTTACATACCCTCTGAACTTGATTCATACACTCTACTACACTCTTTAAGATCTTCTGATGATGGCGCACACCGATTGAGATGCTTCACATTGAATAACACTTGCTCGCACAGATTCACTTCCTTGTATATTCATTCACTACCTTCTCTTCAATTATTCTCACAGTTCACCTTATGCATTTGCACAAATGTATGATGATTATATACAAGACATTACATTAACATTACTCCATGTCGGCTAGGGGTTTGCAATTAACCAAGACGACATAAGGTGGACCTAAATTCAAATTACACGAAACCTATAACGGATAGGTCCTAAATCAAATTTTGTTGCTGCCAAAACATCATGATGCTGTGCAGTTCCACAGGAACCTTAACCTGGACCTATTTTAGCTCCACACGCTAACACCAGGTGCCGCATGCTATTGGCCGTTGCCGCACAGTTTTGCAACACCAACTGGTTGATAGAGCGACACAGAGAACCTTTTGTCACTTCAAACTTCTGCCTGAACAACACCAATTCTGGAAACTCTAGAAAATGATAGAACATCTGTAGACATACTCTCCATTCAAACTGCAAAGCCTAGCTTGCCTTCAAAAAGAAATACTGAACATAAATGTATTGCCAGAGAAATCTCTTTGCCCTGAAAAACTGAACTGAAACATATCGGATCAGACTTCCAGATCACTTTTGTGACTTTGTCACCATGAACTGATGTAGTATGATACTACAGACAATCCTCAACTTTTTTTATCAATATAGCTAGCATTATATACTTCTGCAACTCAAAATGATATGACAGTACATTACATTTAATCCTCACTGATCTGCTGACCAAATTCCTTTGACATCAGCGAGCACCTTTGACATCAATGACAACCTATGTTCAACACAAATAAGGTCTCAATACAGAAATGACAGGAATTATTATTTTAAATGGGCAAATTAATTATACTTTGTAGGGATCTACATCACAGGTTCTTGTGTCCTATATTTATTATTTAATAAGATGCAAGTTGTAGATTCCGTTAAATTGGAAAATGAGATTGACTTGCTTGGACTTTGATTCCTGCATCGTATTCAGATGCCATCCAACTGTTCCATATTTCAGCACGACAAGGCAGTCTTACTAAATATGTTCCTGATATTGATATGTTCTCATGATGACTTATTATGCCTATTTGAACTTGATTTCCTATTTATTATTACCTGACACTCAGGACAGGTCCATTCCTTGACCTATAGCACTGCCATTCATCTCATTTCCATCATATATATCTGATAGATGTTAGCGACAAATTAGTTGATAAATAGATTTAATTGCATTGAAATCATCTATAAAATTCTTAGATTAATAACAAAACACATCATTATATAACCAAAGTATGATGTGTTTAGTTACTCAATGTGGCCTCCCTCTTTGATATATTTGTTCCCAAAGTTGGGAGAAAATAATAACTGCAATGAAAGTGGGCATCTCCTGAAAGAAATCTGACTGGAGTCTAAAATCAAACCACTAAAACATATAGTTTAATATGTAAAAATAGAGGAATATACCTAATTAGCTGGTGGGAATGTTAGATTGAAGGCATTCTGAATAGTTTATCTCTTGGTATGATGTCAGCTATGCAAGCCATTGAAAGGGGCCTTTTTAATAGCTCAATGGTACTTGTATTGTCTAAATCCTCTGTTAAGTGAAGCCACTTAATTTTCTTATTTTGTTGATTGGGAAGAGTACATTCTCATCTAGTTTTACAAATACTAGTTAAAAATGTATAATTGCACTTTTTGTTGTTGGTGGAATGTTGTGTTCTCAGTAACAGTTGTTGATGCCATCTTAGACAACTCTTGCCAAAAGGGGCTTAAGAACTTAATCATAGATGATCTTGTTGGGTAACCTATGTAGGTTTTAGGTATTTTAAAATAAAGATTAGCCACTTTTAGAGCACCAAAGTATGCAGTAAGAGGCATTTAGTTGGTCTATATTCACAAGAATGTGAATGGCATCCATCCTTTCAGCTGGAGGCAACCTAGTCATGATTCATAGCAATAAGTCCTACTTCTGATTGGGTATATCATGCAATGACACCGAATCGCAACAAATGTTTATCCTGATTTTAAATAATATAAAGTACATACTTGTCTTAAATATAAATATAGATAACTATTAAAGTATTAATTAATCCAAATCATCATTATCCATTTTCTAAACCACAAGCACAACTACTGTTTATAATAAGATCAAGTACAAATAATTTAATGGCACAATGATCAAAACCTCAAACTCTAACATTTGCCAGGTCTAGGCTCTCAGTAGGAGCTAATATAGTCATCCCAAGTACAATTCTAAACCTTCCATGAGGAGGTAGAGTATAAGATTTTCACAACCTTTCCAATTCTTGTATTAGTTGGTACCAGAAATTATAACTTGTATTTGTAAGAAAAATTACTTTCTTAGTTACTTACAGTTACATAAAGCTAATTTTAGCAAGTTTTTATTTTTGTAAGTTAATGTTCATATTACTTGGGACCTTTGTTGCTTTGTTCTTAACTTTTATGTTTTTTATGGCTATCCTACTTGCAGCCTTTGAGGACCTTGAAACTTCAGACCCTGCTGGTTCAGGAAAAATGGCTTTGTTGAACTATACAAAGGCAGGTACTGGCCTAGAGCCTGGGTTTTGTAACTTTGAAATTCATTTAATTAGTTAAGATAACAGAAAAGTGACAGCACATGAAAACAGATTTTAAACTAGATTTTGATGTTTGCATTGTGTATGGTCTAGTGGCAGTATCAGGTGCAGTTTTTATAAATAATTTGTAATCTCTTATCTTACAGGCACCATAGCAGCCTACTTGAAGATGTCACAAGTGGATGCCATATATCTTCCAATTCCGATAAATTTCATCTTTGTGGGTTTTGAGGGTAAAGGCAATCAAGGTAATTATTTGTTGTGGCTCCTGTCAACACTCAAGACCAATTGACTTTTTCTGATACTTTTGACAGTGAAGTGTCATGATTTTATCCTTCCATCATATGATCAAGCCATCTAATATGCCAAAAATTAGAATGGATTCCTAGATTTCTAGACTCTGGATTTCCTTTTTGACATGCCTCCTAAAGAGTTTGTCAAGGACATACCTCCTAAAGAGGTTGTCAATAAATAAAAGCTGAGTTAATTGACAGCTGTGTTGCTCTAAAGAGGTTGTGTTAGTTGCAATATTCTGGAATGGCAGATAATATTAGTGTTTGCACTGTGAAATGTGAAATTTTTGAAAAAGAACAAGTGATGACATAAACATTTGTCAATATACTCAGAATCGAGGAGTTAATGCAAAAGAATAATACAATAAACTAATGAAATTTTGGTTCTTTATGTATTTAAGTTTTCTTAGATATCTTTCTGATTTATTTTATGTTGTTAATTGACAGTTGTGTTGCTCTAAAGAGGTTGTGTTAGTTGCAATATTCTGGAATGGCAGATAATATTAGTGTTTGCACTGTGAAATGTGAAATTTTTGAAAAAGAACAAGGGATGACATAAACATTTGTCAATATACTCAGAATCGAGGAGTTAATGCAAAAGAATAATACAATAAACTAATGAAATTTTGGTTCTTTATGTATTTAAGTTTTCTTAGATATCTTTCTGATTTATTTTATGTTACATGCTTGACAGAATTCAAACTTGGACCAGAAGAACTTGAAAGATGGTTTACTAAAATAGATCATGTTTTTGAGCATACACGAATTCCACAACTTGAAGAGGCACTGACTCCATTTTACAGAGTTAGAGCAGATGGGATTCAGCGTCACCATCTTCCGCTCATAAGCTCTGTTAATTACAAGTGATGATTCCAATTTCTAATTTATTCTATTATCTTTCTTTGTTTCAAATTCATTTTTTTTTTGAAATGAAATAAAAAAATTTATACTTTTTTCTAAATGGCTGGAGAGTTTAGGATTATGGCAGGGTGCAATTTTCTTTGGATAAGCACAGGCAATGTATCTACAAAATGGATGATTTTGGGTCTATTTTGCAGTTTCTCAGTACATGCCATAGAAATGAGTGAGAAGGTTACAGAAGTATTTGAGCATGCAATAAAGGTTTTGTCCCGGAGGGAGAATTTAACAGATACCCGGTGTGTAGTCTTGCTTATTTTGAATTTAATTGTGAAATATCATGCCTACATATGTTGATATAAAATGACTACATAACATCCCACAATTTTTTGAAAGAAAGGTTCTTCTGTTATGTAAATGAGCACTTGTATATGTCTCTACTTCATTGGTTTAATTTGTGTAATATGCAGGCCTGATGAGGAGCTTCTATGGCAAGTCAATATGGATGAGATGGATTTTTTCTTCACAAGTCTTGTTGAGTACCTTCAACTCGATGATGCCTATAATATATTTGTTCTTAACCCCAACCGTATGCCTACTCGACGTACATATGGCTATAGGCAAGTTTTCTGGCATGATAGGAAGGAGTATTCTCTCTCTGATATTTGAGTAAGAGTAGAAGGTGAAATTTCACAGTAATTATAGCTGTCAAATTGTTTGTTTGAGAATTTTTATTTTGCTCTGTTGCAGGAGAGGCTTGTCAGAAACAGAAATCAAATTACTCAAGCAGGTACTTAATGTTTTCGAGGGCTTATGCTACCAATAAATGCACCAAGACTTGTTTATGTTTGTCTTCTTTTTTTGGAAACTAGTAGTCTCTCTGGGGATTATACTGTGCTTGGTTCAAAGTATTTTATTTGCTCGATGAATTCTAGGCACCCCTTTCCCTGAAAAGTTCTGTAGGACAACTGGATGAAATTAAGCTGCATCTTGGTTGGCGGAATGGTTACTGTTCTCTGGTAATGGATTCTTGCTCGTTATGGCCCGCAGAACTTGCTATGGGCTGACATAGATTACATGACCTTACAACCTCAAAAAACTTTTTCTTTTTAAAATATTCATTGCGTATAAAATTTGCAGATCATAGGGCTGGGTTCCTGAAAGATAACCCTCTCATTTTTTTTTTATTTTCAATAGCAATTACAATGTAACCAAGCACCCGTTAAGGTTAGCTTTAAACCAAAACGATGCAAAAAAAAACTCTAACCAAGAATGCACCCTAAAACCACTTAAGGAGTAGGGGTGGGCATATGGTCAGAGGATCCCTAGGATCTACTGAATCAATAATTGAAATGATTACAACTGAAAATGAGAGGAATTAAACTCAACACTAAGAATGTGCACACAAGATCCTTTAGAAGGCGAGGTGCTAACATATGGTGGAGTGCTAATTACAAAACTGAAAGAACTTAGGCGGATAACCAGCCATGAGAGCATTTCTGGTCTTCCACTAAAGCAGTGGGGGAAAAGAAATTACAATTAAACACTTCGTTTGTTGCGGCAGGCATCCACTCTTGAGTGGGGATTCTCCACTTTTTCAGTGGGTACAATGATAGATACAAAATTTATTCTCCACACTGGCGGTAAACCATCTAGGGGTAATTAATGTTGGCTTTACAAAATTACAAGTAAATGCAACAATGACATATGATTGAATTAGTACTACTAATGCACAACCTTACAAACAAAATAATCTGCAGTTTACTAGTATTACAAAGATAGAATAAGCCAATATGTGAAGAATGATTCTCTCTAATTGTAAAGCTCTCAATACTGAAATAGAAGCCAAAAACTGATCTTTTGAAGTCTGATAATTAAAACCAACAAAATGAAACTATAAATCGGCAACCTGTAAACCAATGAAATGCTTATAACTTTATCAATTTTCCTCCGAATTGAGTGAAATCAAATGCAATGAACCTTTGGAGGATAGGCACCCATGTTCTAATGAAGAAACAGCTTCAAAAAGCAAGTATTAATTTACTTGCACACTTCCCAATGTTCCTAGAATGGTACGACCCTTAGCAAGGGCGATTTTGCAAGAAGAAATCACACACTCCAAAATAAAATCTGAAAATTGCTAGAAAGGATCACCCTGACCTTAGCAATGATATTATTGAATGCCCATAACAAAAATAAAATCATACAAGAAGCTGTGAATAGAATCGACTTTCAGCTGTGTAGAAATATGGAACAACACACCAAAATTCACCACTTTGAAGCTCTATCTGCTTGTTTGAATTGAGAAGCAGCTTGGAACAAATCAGGTGTTATCTTTCAAACACGAAATTGGATTGATACTAGGAGATCAACATTCCTCGAAGTGCAAAATAAGTAGTAATTTCAACAGCATAAGTTTAGCATAAACATGAGATAACCAAATGCTGGAGCAAACTCTGCTTTTAAAGAAAAGGATGTGACTTTACAAATTCTGTAACTCCCAAAGAAGGAGTGACGCCCCTTTCACCAATTATGAAATATCAATATTTAAAAAACACTTTAATTCCTCCTTATGGCGTCCCACATACAAGGCATTAAACTTTATAAAAATAATAAATGATACTCCTTCATGAAGCGCCCACCCTCAAGTACCACTTTTCAAAACAACTTAAGTTGATGCACTAGGCCAAGGGGTCAACTGAAAATTAGAACATTAATGCCTTATATCCAAAATCTCATCAAATAATATTTTTAAGCTAGAACTGAGAAACACCATATTGCTCCAACTGAAGAGCAACTTAACTAAAGAGTTGATAACTGAGATACTGCCAAAAATAGAATTTACTATAAATAGACGAGAAATACCACAAAACCTCCAACAAAGGGAACCCTAATTTCACCTCAACGAGCCTACTGGCCTCCAGAATAGGCTGATGAGCAACTGAACTGATCATTGATGAGAAGGGGACATTACAGTTCCATAGTTCGAATGGTTTGTGTAATCTACAAAAATCACTTTTGAATCAAAATTCATTCAGCAATTGTTTGAAATATAGTGTTTTATCTGGAGAATCAAAAGTCTAAGGTGTCTTTTAATTGAAATTAGATTATGAAATCTATTTCAGTTTGGTTGATGTAGTGAGACCAACATAGTGGTTTGTATGACTTATGGAGTTATCTGAGACATGCTTTAACCTGCTCCATTGAGCAGAATTAAATACTGACAAAAAAAAGTGTAGAAGCTGAACAGAGGTAGAAGACGGCTGCAAAAAGATTCAAAGATGATCAAAACATCCTTTGGGGCCACAACATATGGAGAATAAGCCTTATTGTATGAATTTGGTAAGTGCCAAATTCAACAACATATTTTGCACAATATGAATTCACTCCAGCTAAAACAAAGGTTATCACAGAAGCATATATCTTTAATTTATTGTGATTTCTCCCAATAAATATTTAATCACTGCTTCTGCCCATAAATTGTCAAATAACTGGAGAGAAATTCAATTTATCAGCTCAACACATTTCTGCTGGTTTTTTGACCAATTTTTTGCTCAATTTACCACTGATTTTGATAAATCACAAATTAAAAAAGAGGTGATATTTGGATGAGTGATTGTAATGGAAGGAAAAATATTTTCCCCTGCATCTCTTAAGTGATTTTAGCGTTTGGGGTCTTCGTTCGATTCAATTGCTTGTACAATTTTATAAATCATGTGCCTTGGGGCCATTTTTTGTTTTTAACTCTTGAGTTGTAGGATTATTATACAACTGAAAGAGTGGTGAAGCTGTTTGAAGAAGAGAAACTTGTAGAGCATTGTAATAATGCCTCAATTTTTTTTAAGTGTTCATGGAGGCTCTATTGGAACAACTGGATTGCAAATTGTAGAGATGAGACAGCACAACCATACTCTTCTGGTTTCTTCCCACCTTGGGGTAAACTCTTGTGTTGCTTTATCTCTTTTCTGTGTTATTTTGGTGATTGCTCAATTAATTTCATTTTATTCAACATCAATTTTCAGCATTTAAGGCATCACAACCTAGGATAAACTTTGTTTTCAACCAAAGTTTCAAAGAGATGGCTAAAATTTCTATTGGAGAATATAAAAGGAATATATATGCTAGTTATTGATCAAATTGGCATCAGTGCAGTTTTGTTCTTTAGTTCATGTGTTTTTGTGATGTGTGGTATTAATGCAAGAGGAGAAGGTGATTTGATTCATTAGAGCATGAGATAATCCACATGGAGTTGGAATAAAGAAGTGAGAGGAAGTATGGCCCAAGCAGGGGAAAGAATACTTTGAAAGTATAAGTATCAAAAAGAGAGATTCTTGAATTTGGAAGCAGATGTTTCAAGCATCTTCCATTAAATGGATAAGCTTGATAGGATGGAGAAAATCATGGAGCCACCATTTGGAAAGCTAGGGATTCCCATTTAAGTGTCCAATGCAAGAGAGGAGGCAAGCACAGAGCAGCCCTAAGATCAAGAGGAGCATCCTCATGTCATCTAACCATCTCCAACATCACCACAATTCAAAGTGGAGGTAAAAGTAGAGATTCAGCCCTTTGGATGAGGTAGATGTAGATTAGCTTGACCATTGGCCAGCAAAAATTGAGTGTATTTTAGTTTCGATAATCTTAATGACAAGCAGCATCAAATTTCCTTTACACATTTGGAACTTGTTTGTTATGCACTCACTTTGAAAGTTATGCTCATTCTTTTGTTATGAAGAAATCACCACCAGAGCAATAACTTGGCCGACTCAAAAACTTTCAAATACTAGGACTTGGCAAACTTTCCAAACATTAAAAACCATAAATTTGTAAAAATGAATTCAGGGAACATGTTACTGATTTCCTTCATATCTAGATCAAAATTAGAGTTCAATACACATCATAGACCAAAAAATGAGTTCAATACATATATACTTCAAGTTTCAATATAAATAAAAAATATGAATTATAATTTCTGTGTTCATAATCTGTAAATTTATTCTATGACTAAAGCTTAGAAAAGTCTTGCCATTATGTGGCTGTCTTCAAACTGGATGGTAAAGCTGCATCATCCTCAACAAGAGCCTTAGGCATAGGATCATGCCATGAATCCCCATGATGGCTTGTGAACCTTGCCTTTTGCCTCCTCAAATGTTCTTACTTCTGCTTCCCTTTATGCTGTCTCCCTCTTCAAATCAGCAATATCATTAGTAGGAAAGAACATATCCACATCCTTTGCAACCCAATTCGAATATGAATCAATTTCATTGAGTTCAAGCTCATCATGACTATCCTACCTCTCTACCTTCTTTACATGCAACCAAATGTTGTATTGCACAAAGACTTGGTCATTCAAGCACTTTTGAGTAATTTGTTGCACTTCTTTGTATGAATGGCCTTAAAAATATTCTAGATGTGCTCACAAACAGAAGCACTATAGAGCTAAGACAAAAATGCGGATGGCAAGATTTTGAAATTTTTGAAGAGCTAAGACAAGAATTCTAACTTTGTAAGGATTTTAGTAAACTTAAAAGGTAATGTAACAAGAAATTGAAATTAAACATATATGTATTTTTACTTGGTTGTAGAGTGGCTCTCCTTTGAAAACATTGAGGTGAAGGAAACAACCTCCCCTCCACCCCCTTATAAATCTGTAACTCATCATGTATGATGGCTCTAAGGTTCTTATTGAGGACCATCCTCTCCATACATGTATTGAGGCCATCCATAACCTCCTCATCTGCTCTAAATGAAGTGGAGAAGAACTTAGTGTTCAAATAGTAGGCGGCAACATGAATATGTTGGAGTTGTTGGTTGCACCTTTGATCAATAATGTGCTCGATGGGTTTTTATCTTTTTATATTTGACCTATACAAATGTTAAGTTGTCTTTTTAGCCCTATCCATGGCATCAAATAGATAATCACATGGGACTTTTAGCCCTATTTACCAATTATATAACTCCAACTGATTGTTTTGCACCTAAAACAAGAGTGAAAATGAAATTAAATTAAAAAAATGAAAATTTAAAATCAACAAATAAAAGATCAGAACTTTACAAAATTATCAAATTATGACATTATAAAATTAAAATATAGAAGGTTTTGATAAAAAAACTTACCTTGATCTTTTTAGGAATTGCATGCAGAAGATATCAATTAAATGCAGATAAAGATTAAACAGAGGAATGAAAAATACACGTAAATAATAACGGCGAGAGACAATTTTAATGTGGTTCACCCAAACTTGGGCTACATCCACCAACAGAGAGTCTAATTATTATTATCTAGCAAATTGAATTGATTACAACCAACAATCCTTGCAACTCAATACCGCTGCAAATGCTACAATACAATATCAACGGAAACCCTAACCCTTAGCCATTTTATCAAGACTTATGTTGGTTACAAAAATAGGGTTTTTTAATGTCGGCCAATAGAAAAATAACTGTCGACCTCGTCGTGGGGGCACTGCTCCCAAACCCTCGTTAAATAAATTGGGGGGAAACTGCGCCGATAAAAGTGGGGAAAATTTAACCTCTGAGTCTAATTAGGCTCCATATAACAACAATCTCCCACTTGGAGACTGATCAGACTCCACACTATATCATCTCCCACTTGGAGACTGATCATAAGACCGTTGACCCTGTAGCTCCTACTGGAAATAAGCACCTTAAACTTTGCTGTTTAGATTTTATTGTTTTCAGTCTTGAAGACCAACCGAAGTTAAAGAGGAGCTCAACTTCTCTCTTGTCACTGCCTCTGTAAACATATATGCTGGATTGCCATTTGTATGTATCTTTTCTAGTCTTAACTGTCTATCATACAACATTGACCGAATGAAGTGATACCTCAATTCTATGTGTTTGGTCTTTGAATGCAAGGCAAATTTCTTTGCAAGATGTATGACACTCTGTTTGTCCGTAAACAAATAACTGTTGGCCTGTTGTTTGCCCAATTCTTCCAGGAAAAATTGCAGCCATATCATCTCTTTGCTTGCCTCTGTTGCAGCTACATACTCTGCCTCCGTGGTGGATAAAGCAACCACCTTTTGCAACTGTGAGATCTAACTCATTGCTGTCCCACCTACAGTAAAGACATAACTTGTAGTACTCCGCCTGGTATCAATATCCTGCCAAATCTGAGTCTACATAACCTGCTAAATCAGTATTAGAGCCTTCAAAACATAAATGTTTATTGGATGTACCTCTCAAATACCTGAGAACCCATTTTACTGCATCCCAATGCTCCAATCCGAGATTATTCATATATCTGCTTACGACTCCTACAACATGTGCAATATCTGGTCTCGTGCATACCATGGCGTACATTAAACTTCCTACAGCTAAAGCATATGGTATCTTGGACATATTTTCTTCCTCCTCTTGTGTCTTTGGACACGTCTCCTTAGTCAATTTCAAATGACTAGGCAAAGGTGTGCTGACAGCTTTTGCATTCTCCATATGGAATCTCTGGAACACCTTTGCAACATAACCAGCCTGAGATAGAGTCAATTTTCTGTTCTTCCTATCTCTGCAAATTCTCATACCAAGGATTTGTTTTGCTGCCCACAAATCTTTCATAGCAAATGATTTTGCTAATTGCTGTTTTAACTCACTTATGTGATCCATGTTAGACCCCGCTTCAAGCATGTCATCAACATATAAACATAAAATAATGTAGCTGTCATTATCCAACCTCTTAAAATAAACATAATGGTCAGAATTACACTTGCTGTAACCTTGCTCAGCCATAAAACTATCAAATTTCAAGTACCGTTTCTGAGATGCTTGTTTCAAGCCATATAAACTCTTCAATATGCACATCAATTTCTCCTTACCTTTGACCTCAAATCCTTGGGGCTATTCCATATATATCTCCTCCTCCAAATCATTATGGAGAAAGGCAGTTCTCACATCTAACTGTTCAAAATGCAAATCGTCAGCAACCACAATACTTTAAACAGTACAAATAGAAGTCATCTTAACAACCGGAGAAAAAATCTCAGCAAAATCAATGCCTTTTTTCTGTGCAAATCCTTTTACAACCAACTTGGCTTTAAATCTGTTCTTACTTCCATCCTCCTCTTTCAGCCTATAAATCCATTTGTTTGGTAAAACCTTTTTACTTGCAGACAACTTACATAATTCCCAAGTCTGATTTTTCAGCAAGGAGTCCATTTCTTCTTTCATTACAAGCTCCCACTGAACATTTGTATCCACTTGCATAGCTTCATCATACCCTTCTAGTTCACCAACATCTGTTAACAAAATAGAATACAAAGAGGGAGAAAACCTTTTAGGAGGTCTACTTAGCCTTGTTGACTGTCTAACATGCATTGGAGTTTGTGGCATTTCTTGTTGCTGTTGCGAAGCATGAGGAACCACTGGGAGATCGTTGTTTGGAGTATCATCCAGCATTGCATAATCATTTTCTTTCTTCTCATGCTGCTGCAACTGATCTTTGTACAACACTTTCTCATTGAATATGACATCCCTGATCTCACACTTTTTGATTTTCAAAATCCCAAAGCCTATAGCCAAATTCATCAATTCCATATCCAACAAATATACATTTCTTTGATTTTGCATAAAGCTTGGTTCTATTTTCAGAATCTACATGTGCAAATGCTTCACAACCGAAGGTTTTGAGAAAAGAATAACTCACCTTCTTACTTGTCCATGCTTCCTCTGGAATACCACAACCCAAAGGATTAGAGAGACCTTTATCAATCAAATATACAACAATATTGACAGCCTCTGCCCACATGTTTAAAGGCAGCCCAACATGCAATCTCATGCTCCTTGCACACTCCATTATTGTCCTATTCATGCGCTCAACACTCCATTTTCTTGTGGAGTCCCTGGAACCGTTTTCTGCCTACGAATTCCATTTAAGGAACAATAATCTTCAAATTCTTTGCTGTAATACTCACAACCATTATCAGATTTGATACATTTTAATCTTTTACCCGTCTCATTCTCAACCAAGCTTCTCCATTTCTTAAATGTTTCAAATACATCAGATTTTTGCCTAAGGAAATAAATCCAAACCTTTGTAGTTGCATCATCTATGAATGTAACATAATACCGAGAGCCACCGAGAGAAGATACCTGAGTTGGTCCCCATACATCTGTATGCACAAGCTCCAACTTTTCATCTTTCTTTTTCTTCCCATCCTTGAGAAAACTAACTCTCTTTTGTTTTCCATACACACAACTTTCACAAAAATCCATATTAATACATTTCAGACCTGGTAAAACTTTCTTAGAATGAAGTACCTTCATACCTTTTTCACTCATATGCTCAAGTCTGTTATGCCACAGTGATGTCTTAGAACCTGCAACAACTATTTTAGTCTCTTTCTACGAACCCGTAGCAACTGTTCTTGAACCCGTTTGTTTTTTCTCTGCAACAACTAAAGTAGAAGGAACAATATGACCTGTACAAAGATATAAGGTGCCTACTTTCACACCTTTTGCTACTATTAAAGCATCTCTTGAAACCTTCCAATTTTTATCACTAAAAGTAACTATGCAACCTTCATTAGCTAGCTGCCTTACTGAAATTAAATTCCTACTCAGGCTTGGAACGTGCCTTACCTCTTGTAGTAGCCAGTGGTTCCTATTCTGCAACTTAATCTTAAGTCTTCCCTTTCCAACAATCTGACAGAGTTCGTTATCTCCAAAATAAACCAACCCAAAATCCCCTTGGACATAATCAAGAAAATAACTTCAATGGGGCGTAGCATGAAATGAGGCCCCTGAATCTAAAACCCATGAATTGTCAACATTATCTAGGGAAAGAATCAAAGCATCATCTTCAGATTTATTACTTACCACATTTGCCTCCTTATTGCCTTCTTGTTTGTCTCCTCCTTTATTCTTCCAAGACTAGCAATCTTTCTTCAGATGACCTGGTTTCCCACAGTACCAGCAATCCGTCTATACTCTGGATTGGGACCTCTTGTCCTTTGATTTTCCTTGTGACTTCCCATGACCTCCAAAACCTTTTACTTTCTCTTTTGATCTGCCTCTGCTTTCTGCATTCAAAACACTACTTGATGTGGATCCACCTGAGCTTTTCCTACGAATTTCTTCACTCAGAATAACACCAACAACATCATCAAATTTCAAGGTATTTGAACTAGAAATAGAGTTGCCAACAACCATTACCAAGCTATTCTAGCTTTTAGGCAAAGAACACAGAATCAAAAGAGCTCTAACTTCTTCATCAAATTTTACATTTATAGATGTTAATTGACTGATAACTGTATTAAACTCATTTAAATGATCAACAATTGACCCATCTTCTACCATTTTCATATTAAATAAACGCTTGATAAGAAATACCTTATTCAAAGTGGAAGGATTTTTATATAACTTCGCTAGGATTTGCATCAACTCTTGAGTTGTCTTTGCTATTGTAATATTGAATGCCACCGATTGTGCTAGGCATAAACGAATACTGACAAGTGCCTTTTTGTCCAAAATATCCCAGTCCTCATTAGACATTGTTGAGGTTTCTTGGTTTTCCCTTCCAATGGCCGCCATAAATCCTTTTGATAGAGATAATCCTCCATCTGTATCTTCCATAATTGATAGTTCTGCCCATTGAATTTATCTACCTTCAATTTACCCTTGTCCGCCATTGCTCCCACTTAATTGTGATACTCCCACTTAACCGTGAGACTCCCATTCAATCGTGAGACCTTCCAGTAGATGATAGTCGAACACAACCCGCTCTGATACCACTTATTAGGAATTGCATGCAAAAGATATCACTTAAACGTAGATAAAGATTAAACGGAGGAATGCAAAATACATAGAAATAATAACAGCGAGAGACAATTTTAACGTGGTTCACCCAAACTCGAGCTACATCCACCAACAAAGAGTCCAATTATTATTATCTAGCAAATCGAACCAATTACAACCAACAATCCTTGCAACTCAATACCCTAACCCTTAGCCGTTTTATCAAGACTTATGTCGGTTACAAAAATAGGGTTTTTTTTATGTTGGCCGATAGAAAAATAACTGCCGACCTTGTCTTGGGGGCGCTATCCCCAAAGCCCCGTTAAATAAATTGGGGGGAAACCACGTTGATAAAAGTAGGGAAAATTTAATCTCCGAGTTTGATTAGGCTCCATATAACAATAGATCTTGTCCATGCTCTTAGCAAATGCATCATCAAAAACGGTCTTTACAACACTCTTTGCTTTGGCCTTTTTACAGTAAGGACTCTCCAATCACATTTCCCTCACAAACATTCTTTAAGGTTGGGCAATGTAGTTGCGATACTCACCAAGGTGATGAAATTGCCAACTTTGCCTTATGTTGCAATTGCTTATTCCACACAACACCTTCTAATGAAGGTTTTTAGGACCAACAAAAAAAACCAAAACTACAACTGTCCACACTTCCTAATCCTTGTTTTCGTCATCTAATGTAAGAAGAAGAGCCCCCTATCTCTCTCTAACCTTGTAGAACTCATACTTGCTAATGCCTTTGTCATTCTCTTTCTGTGTGCTTTATTCTAATCATGAGATTCAAGGAGAGCTTTCAAATCATTCTCAACCTTTTGAGTTGCTTGTGTGCTTGGCAAAACATCTTGGCTAACAATCTGTGAAAGGTGATATTTGAGGCTATTTATTCCTCCTCCCATATCCATCATACATTAGTTGTAGGTTACCATTCCTTGTTTTGTAACCACTATACCATTACTTGTAGATGCCTATTTCTTTTTGGAAAAATGTTGTGGTTGAAATTTCAGCCCCGATGGTCCTCGTGCCATCTCATGGTCACTGTTCCAACAAATTTTGCAGGCTCTTCCTTGGCCTACTCACCAAAACCTAGTGGCATCGTTAATGTGCAGGACAAGTGAGATCTAAAGGACAAGGGTTTCCTCACACCATCCACAATTTCCTCATCATCTTGAGGTTCTTGTATGTAAATTGGGCACCTAAACTGAAGATCTATAAATACCCTTTTTTCATTCATTCAAAGGGTTGGTTGCTAAGCCAATTTTTTGTTTGTGTGGAAAAGTCTATAACAGATTCTAGGGCATGAAGTGTTGCTAGTCTAAGCTGGAAGTAAAGGAATACATCTTGTGAATAGTAGGAAGAGTTTGTAAAATTACATCTCCATGTAATGGTATGTCTTCATGATGGTTTGTAATGATTCAAGGAAATGTATAGTCACAACTGTGCATTTTCTTTCATCACATTTGTGGTGTGATTGTAATAGGGGTTAGATGAAGGGTGACAATTTCTAATGCACTACAAATTCTTTGTAATGGTTTTTCTTTTGTTGCATATGGGTTATTGTAGTTTTGAGATGGATTATTAAGTATGTACATTACATATGATGTAATATTTGACTGTCATGTAAATGAAATCTAGTTCTATTGGCACTTTGCCTGATGGTATCTCTTTCCTCATTGTTGTTCATGACTTTGTTGCCCAATGGAGTAGGCATTGTTTCACATTAGGTAAAGATCAAATATCCATCATTTAAAATACCTCCATCCATGTTAGAAGTAGGAGTAGATTAGATTTAAATTAGAATATACATGTTATTCATTATTCAGTATTACAAATTAGGAACTAATCTTAAGCAAACCCGGATAGATAAATCATTAGAGAATCTTGTCATGCATGTTTGCACTTTGCCAATGTGTATGAAATAATAAATTAAACCATGTAAGGGGATTATGATATTGCTGTCATTGTGCAAAATGTTTTATTAGCTATGTCAAGTCACAAATATGTCAAGTGTACATTGGCTATAGTTGTTGATTGTAGTCATACTATATCTTAATTGGTTCAAAACCCTAATAAGGACACACTCCTTGGTTTAAGTTGAGCCCAAAGTGTAGGAGAGACTACCCACTCTCGTCAATTTTCCTTTTGTCACATCCTATTTAATTAGCCTAGCTTAATCATTGAATTATTGTAATAATCATTTAAATGAAAATAATTAGTTAGACAATTTGATTACGCTAAGTATTGTTGAGGCATAAATAAGAATGAGTATGCTGACAACTAATTGTGTAAGTGTGATGGGAATCATTGATATTCTCTCAGGTTGGAGAGAGAGTATCATTGGGGAAAAGGTTCTAGCTGGTGGAGGTAACTTGCTATGATGGAATCAACACACACACTCACCAAAACTTATGTAGTTAGGTTGCATGTGTGTGAATAAGATTAGAAATGGTTTTCAATATTTGAATATTCATATTATTTTATGAACAATACATAAAAATATTGCATGAGAATGCATTAACTTTAAATAAATCCAGGCAAATTGATAATCTAGAAAGCTCGTATGAGTATTGGGTCATGAGCTAAACTTAGCACAAGAGTATGCTTCTTGTTGATATGTAGTTATATTTCGGTGTCCCATCCAGAAGAGCCCAAACTAAATTGTGAATTGGCATGGGAATGCAAACTTTACCATTATAACCATTATAACCATAATACACACGCACACACGTATTTATGTGTGCATCGATAATATTAAATATTATGATATTGCTATCAGGATTCAACCGTGTAGTTTTACGAGTCAAACTCATTGACCCATGTTTCATGAGTAGTGGTTCACAAGAACCCATCTCTCATGGTAATGAATGGTCCACTTAGCACTCATTGCATCTAGGTGATGCTCATAGAGGTGAAGCACTGGACCTTCCTAGGAGGTCACCCATCCCAGTACTACTCCAACTTAAGTGCGCTTAACCATAGAGTTTTCTCCAAGGTTAAGCCCACTTAGCTTGCAACCCCATTTGCAAAACCTTCAGCAAGTGTTGTGCCTTATGAACCATTCATTATAGAGCCCCTTTAGCTCATCAATTGATAAGTGGGAGGTATTTTCCACAGCGTGTCAAATTATGATGTTGCTATCAGGATTCAACTGTGTAGTTTTACGAGATTGGATAATGAGGTGTGCTCATTAGTTTACTTTCAGTCCATAAATGCAAGATTTGACCTTGTCCTTGATGTCACATAGAAGTGGGTTGAATAAGGAGTTTTCTAGTTCCTTCGGCCGGTTGCCTTATGAATCAGGACTTTGAGACTTGGTTCAACTGGGTCTTTGAGGTTATCAAAGTGGCACAACGGAAGTCAATAGGCGTTGGTCTTCCAATTTGTCCATGGAATCCAGGTGGAGTCCACCCATGGATAGTTATGATACATAAGGTTTATCACCACAATACTTGGAGTTAGCATGATGAGGCTATGAGATTTTTGACCAAGTACCTAGATGAGAGTCCACCTATCGTTGCACTCAAAAATATTTTGTGTTCTTGGATGGCTGAACTCACGAAACAGTAGGTGGAACAAATCCCTGTGCATAATCTATATAGGGATGATTTTCAGATTTGGGATCCAAGAATTTTAATGCTAGTTGGTGGGCCTCACTGATTGACAGAGCTAGATAGTGACAGGGGCTTCAGCTGCATTCAAAGCACACTGGTTGGAGTATTCTATAGGATCATGTGGGATCCAGGGGGTTGGTGGATAGGTGTAGTTAGTTTTTTGCTCTAGCTTCAGGTGCTGTGGCAGTTGGGCTGGTTTGTAGTTGCAGATTGCTTGAGGGCAGGCAATCTTTAGGATGTTAGTTATATATGATCAGATAATACAAACTGAAAGCACTCAGAAAATGCAACACACAAGACAATGAACACCACAAATACCCTGG
Organism: Sequoiadendron giganteum; assembly: GCA_007115665.2. Classification (NCBI taxonomy): domain Eukaryota; kingdom Viridiplantae; phylum Streptophyta; class Pinopsida; order Cupressales; family Cupressaceae; genus Sequoiadendron; species Sequoiadendron giganteum. Next base: position 328,434,818 of record CM021103.1, on the reverse strand, counting down.
GAAAACCCTCCAACCTGAGGGAGAAAAACCCAGCAATTATATCTCTTATATTTTCCAGAACAAGAGCAGAAATTTGCTTACAACTCAGGCCCAACACATGGCTGAATTTGATACAATGAATAATGGCATCTCTCCTAGATGCGAATATAAAACAATGATATGAATCTCCTTGAAGTTGATCTGCTGCTTCAAATAGAGGATCTGCTGCAAAGTGCGAACTCCTTCCAGATGTGCGAGCTATGAAGAATGAACTTGATTATTATGAATGAGGAAAACACCTTGTATATATAGCCAATCGCACCTTTTCAAAAATGAGAAGTCGACCCTCAAGAAAAACGTCTTTGTGGAGAAGTGCGAATCTCTAGAGGAAGTCGGCTCAATAAATAATCAATAATTATTTAATTAATAAAAATGTGTTACTTAACCAGGTTGGCCTCCTTAAATAAATGAGCATTAATCATTAAATATAAATTCGATTATATATAAATTTAAATAGCATTGATGCTACATTTAAATTTAATCTTTTGAAATCGAATCTAGAAGTGTTACTTCTGACGCTGCTTTATCATCAACATGGGAAGGGAGGACTGCAATGTCCTTGTTTTCCAGGCCGCCTAAGGAATAATAATTATTTTAATTATTTAATGTTACTAGGCAAAAAGTGCAAAGTTAAAAGGGTAATATTAAATAATTATATTAAAAGGTTATAAAGTGATATCGAGACATATTTTAATGATAAATTAATAAAGTCACTTTATAAAAGTGTTTTAAGTGATTTAGGCGGGAAAACCCTAAAAAGGTGAAAAGGCTTTATAAATAGGATTTGAGTGTTCATTTTCTCATATTCTGGTTTATTGTTTCATTTGGGGTTTGAAATTTGGAGGAGCTCTTTGGAGTTCGAAACCCTGGACGGTGTTTCTACGGGTTCCAGTTTTGGGGGTGAAAGATTCCTCCCTAGCTAGTGTTGGCGAATTCATCTAGGGTTAACACGCGCATGAGAAAGAAAATTTATGAATCTCCTTTAGAGATAAATTTGAAGATAATCGATCAAAATTTGCTTGTATGAGAAGCAAAGTTTCTAAGGTTTCAATTTAAGGGTTTGGGTATTATTCATATTTATGCCTTTGAATAATATTTCAAATCAGAAGTTTATATTCTGCCGCTACAATGATGTGAATAGTGATTCGCTACAGTGACGTGAATATTGAAAATCATTTTGAGTGTTGGGACAGCTGTGTGAATTTCTATGCTTGAAGACATCATTCCTTGGAGTTTTCGAATAACCTGGTATTTATTACTTGGTGTATTTCTGATCATTATCTGCTGCAACACTCATATGCGTGTGTGTGGTTACTACAGGTCTGAGACTAAGTTTATTTCAGAATATATCTGCTGTTAATGTAGTGTTGTTTCACACTGTATGGAAGTAATATCATTATTGGAAGAGGGTTGTGGTAAGGAGTGTAGCACCATTTTTGAGTTGTATGGTCTTTCTGCCCTTACTGTGTATTTCTGAGTTTTGCAAAGCTATGTTCTTTGAGAGAAGTAAGTTTTCAAGGAAGGCAAAAAATCTTTCCTTGCACATTTGTTGTAGGAGTTAGTAATTTGATTAGTTAATCTTCTAGAAGGGTAATAAATTAATAATCCTTTTCAGACACTGATTTGGATGTGCAGTGTTTGTCGAGGATTAGTAAGTAGAATCTCATTTTGTAAGTCAATAATGAGGGTTTATATATTGTAAGGCAACAATAGATTATTATTAAACCTCGGAGATGGAATGTTGATGTAATATCATATTGGCATAAGTTTCAGACTTTGTTATCCCAAGGAGTAGGCACCAATCTTCTCCAGTATCCTTATCCATTCATAAAATATACAAAATGAGGAATCACACTTAGGTGTTGTATATTTGTTGAGGTATTTTTGATATGTTAATGCCTGCCTATTAAAGGATGGAAGTTAATATTGCAAAATCATCTTCAAACCCTTGTTGCATTTGCATGAAACATTTATCTTCCTTTTTCGTTGTGATAAACCCATTATTCTATAGATATTTGGTGTTGTTATTAGGTACACCGGCTAGGTTTGGTACAGCTTGAAGTGTAGGATCATATATCTCTCACTTGTTGGCTCAACATCTTAATTTTTTTGATCATAGGGATTTTCAACCCCTTAGAAATAGTTAAGACCTGGTTGGAGAACTAATAGTCTGAATATGTTAGTATTGCTTTAGAAGTTTATTCAAATGATCCAAAGTTTATAGGGTGTTCGTTTGATAGAAATGGATTAATAGGCTATTAGGGTAGAGTATATGTGCTTGGAATTGGAGAATTTAGAACCATTGTTTTGGCCAAAGCTCACTATGCTCCTTATCAAGACATCTTGGAGCAAATAAGATGTATTTTGACCTTAGGAGGTTGTACTTTTGGCTAGGGATGAAGAAGGAGAGTTCACTCTGTAGCCAATTTTTGGAATGTTACAGAGTTAAGGCAGGACATGTTCATCCTGTTGGGTTGTATGTTCACGTCATATTGCATCATAAGTGGCAAGTTATTAGTATTGATTTTGTGTAGGAATTACCAATGTTGCCTTACAAATACAACACAATATTGGTAGTAGTTGATAAAATTACTAAAGTAGCCCATTTGTACTAAGTAGTTTAAATGATAATGCCCAACTTTGGCTTAAGATGTTTGTGAAGGAAATATTTAGGTTATATGGAATTTCAAAAAATATTGTTTCCTAGAGATGCAAGGTTCACTTCAAGATTTTGGACTTCTTTGTAATATGCCTTAGGAAATCAATTGAGTTTTAGTATTGCTTCTCATCCAAAAAAAGACGGGCAAACAAAAAAACCAAATTAGATTGTTGAGGGTCACTTACATATGTATTGTATGGATTAACAATCAAACTGGGAAGAATATTTGCCACTAGTAGAGTTTGGTTTCAACAATTCTTTTTAGTTTGCTTTGGGAATGCCTCCTTTTGAAGCATTATATGGAAGTGTGTGTCAAACTCCCTTGAGCTAGGAAAGTGTAGAGGAGAGAATTGTAATTGGTCTAGAAATGTTAAAGGATATGGAGAACCATGTAAGGGGTATAAGGCAAAGGTCAAAAGATGTGACAAAAGAGTTATGCAAATAAAAACAAGTCACAATTAAGTTTTTCAATTGGAGAGAAGGTCTTCGTTAAGGTTAGATCTCATAAAAGCTCCATTTGGAAAGGGAGCTAAGCTAGCTCCATGCTTTGCAAGATTATTTGAAGTGTTAGAGAAGATCAATCTTGTGGCTTAACGATTAGCCTTACCTACAAGATTGAGTCAAACACATGATGTTTTCCATGTGTCTTTGCTTAACAAGTATGTACCTAAGGTTAAACATATTTTAAATTGCCATGATTTATAGGTGCCAAGTGTTTTCCTTATGTACCATCACCATTGTAGAGGGATAAGTGCTCTAACTATGATGGATGATACTTGCTTCTAACATCTCTTGTACCATCTTATTAACTTCACTCTTCTAGACATATGGTTACTCATAACACCTAATGTTAGGTGGTTTTCATCCTAGCACTAGTTGAATTGATGGGTATGATCCCTTTTGGGAGGAAGTCCTTTTGACATAGCTATAAAGACTATGGAATGTTTATCCACAATAGCTTGTATGTCTAGCAGTGTAAACCCCTTTGTTAGTTGTGCCTCTATGGAAAATAATTGAGCCAGAAACCCATCTATACCCTATTTTAGAATTTTCTATGTCTAATGAGAACACTATCAAGTCCACTATAGGAATGGCAAACATAGAACTATCCAGTCAATATTCTCCAATGAAGAACGTAATATTATGTCATTTTCCAAAATAACTAATTGTTCCACCATTTTCTTTCATACTGTGAAACTTTGGAGTAGGATAAATAAAACAATTTAAGCATATAGCTAATTTATTAGTGATAAGTTATGAGTACTACTTGAGTCAATTACTATTGTCACCTTCTATTTTTTCACCACTACATTGAGGGTTTTCATAGTGTTAATGCTTGAAAGTGCACGCTAAGAAATAGTTGGTTGTGTTTCTTTGGTTTCTTCCCTTGTCTCCTCATTAATTTCCACTAACAAGTCTTCATCTATTTCTTCTTCATTGGCAACTTCAATGTAGAACAATTTCTTTTCTCCACACTAATGTCCTCGACTTTACTTGCTATCACAATTAAAGCATAACCTTTTTGCTCTCTTTTCTTCAACTTGTTGAGAAGCCAAAATGGTAGGCTAAGGATACGATTGTGTAGGAGTAATCTTATCTCTTATACTTGTGAATGGCTGCCTTTTGGTGACCAGTGCTCTCTCCTTTGATCTGCATGCCGTGACAAAAGCATTTGATATAGAACTTGGATAAAACATGTGCACCTCATGTTGGATGTGAACATTAAGCCCACTTAGAAACAAGTCTTCAAAATTTTCATGTGAGATTGTTTCCACTGACAATGATAGATTTTGGAACTGCTGAATATAATCCTTGAGAGATCCTATTTGGCTCATTGGCTGAAGTAGTTTCTTTTGATGTGTATGAATTCTTGTCTTGACCTCTATTTTGTGGCCTTGTCATGACATGGAAAAATAATTTCGGAATAAATACACAAAACAAATGTCAATAAGCAAATCTTTTTTTCTATAACTTACATCGTCTAAGATCTCACTTCTTAGAAAAAATTCTCAAGAAATTTGATAATTTGCATCCTTGAGGGTGAATTTGGTAAAACCCCTAATTTTGTAATAACTCCTTCAAAATTGCTTCAAATGATGTGAAATCTGGATTATAGCATCTTTAATATGCCCTTTATCAACCCTCCAAATCAGATTTTCTTTTGCTAAATTGAGAGCAATATGCACTTCACAATTTGGCCTCTAATATTGAAAAAAATTGCCTTGTTTCTTGCCTATTGAATGCCAAGATCATGATTTGATACCACTTGTAATGAAATAACTTGCACAATAGAGGAATTCAACAACAAATACTTGGAAATATAATAGGAATACTTTCAAATACTTGATAATAATAAGTCACTTCGAGGGGGCGAATCTCCAAAAGTCTTCAACAAGAAATAAAATTTGAAATAAGATGATAAACTACTACTCACTACCTCCAATATATACCATACCTATGCCTTGGATGCCGCCCAAGCAAACCAAACTACCTATAAAGAATATATAAACAATTGTATAACTTCATTAAGGATTACGCTAGCCACAAGTCGTCTACACATATCCCAATACAATCAATGGGTTAAGGGTGTAGCATAAGGCCTACTTATCCACTAAATCTAATGAAATTGAGTTAACTTGAGAACACAAATCGAACAAAGCATCTACCTTACCACCATTTACATTAACCTTGATGTTAAACAATGCCTCTTTTGCTACCTTACCAATTGTTTTAGTAGTGCAGGTAAACATAAAATCCTTATCAAAATCCCCATCAATTTCTTTACCCTTCTCAGCGACTCCATTGTGTTCATTCATGGAGGGCATATAGTTTTTCTATCCCTTTCTACCTTGCTTTTGAGGGTTCTGTTTTGGATGTAGTTTCCAACATGAAGACTCTTTCTACAATGATTGCAATGCATAGATTTCTTCTTGGTGCTTGTGAAATTGATCTTTTTATCCTTTCTATTTGTTACTTAACTTAATTAGACTTGGGAGAGGAAGTATTTCCATCTATCCCTAAATAATGAACATGTGAGCATGCTTCATTTTTATAGAAAGCAATATGGGTCCATATAGATGATTGTGAAAACCTCCTATATATTTTATTAATACTTCATCTAACACATCTTTACCATTTGTATAGCCTTCCTATGGAATACACTAGTGTATTCTTCCACTCTTTGGTCTTCTTTTCGCTTGAGGAACCGCCATTCCATATTTTTTTTTCTTATTGTAGATTGGGTAGACCGGCTTCCTAATTAATTGCTTAAAATGATCCCAATAAGTCTTGTTCAAAGCCATGGAAAACAAGAGACTCTCAAACCAAGTCAAAGCATGTTTTGCCAACCATAATCTAGCAAATGAGATCTTTTGATCTAGACTGAGAGTATGCATACTAAAATATGCCTCAAGTTAAATGCTCTAATTTTCAAGCTTTGCTGCATTAACATCTCCATTGAATGACAATATTTCAATCTTAGTCTTCACCTTGAGTAGAGATTTGTTTGGAGGACTCTCCTTCTTCATTAAATTTGGGGTGTCACCATCTAATATCTCCAAGGGGACTTCCATAAAGCCTTTTCATGGTCTCCAACAATTGAGACAAATACCCTTCTCCATCCTTGGGAATCTTGTTTCAGGATTTACATAATCCCCTTCTTCTGTCAAGCTTCCCAATTCCTTCCATCGGTAGGATTCAATGTCTCTTTGCAAAATTAAAATCTTCTCTCCACTTGATCTATTTGTGGTCATGGACTTGCAAAACAATCAAAACACACCTCCCAAAAGAACTTGCACTAATACTTCATTATTTGTAAAGTACCAAGGATACTCTTTGGGTTAAACCAACTCAGATTTTAAGCCTTATACAACTATGAGATTAATATGACCAACCATGTAAGCTATTCAAATGAACAAGGAATGCAAAACAGAGAGTAAAAACACTATAAACACCAATGGTAGCCTAGAAAATCCCTTTGTGGGTAAAAACTCTAGGTTAAATGTCGCTAACAATCCACTTAAAAGTACTCCCATGGATACAACAATGGTTCTTTGGCCCTGAGGCTGATTACAGAGCTCACCTACATGAAAAATTATTGAAACACAACTCCAACTCTCCCAACAATGCCCTTCCCCTATCTTAGAAACTTACAATAGTCATAAAACGATGAAGTTTCCTTCACAAGACTCCCAAAGATTACTCACAAGACTTGTTTTCATACTTTTCTCATGTTCATACATGGTTTTATATAAATATCTATCATCTGGAAGCTAAAATGATTAGCTATGTAGACGAGGAAGTCAAAAATTGAGAGATTTAAACTGTCACTGGATATGTACAACTCTGTGTGAAAAATTTGCTGCTTTCACCAGGGGTGATCACACATTCATGATGGTTTCAGTGCATTTTCCACAGTACCAGAGAGATTGTTAAGAGTAGTTGACACATTTGCTGTTGTATATGATGCATTTACTGTGGTGTTTGTGCTTTTATTGCATTTATAAAATGGCAATTTCACCAAAACTAGCAAAATACTTAGTTTTGAAAATCTTCTCCTTAGTTGAAGCCTACACATGGATGCCCCACACCACCCTGAACGTTCTCCAACATCAAAGAACTAATCCCAACTAAAGCTCCCAAAGATTGCTCACAAGACTCCTTTTCATAATTTTCTCATGTTCAAGGGGATTTCTTTTGATATTATTTTGGGTGATTTTTTTTGATATTATTTTGGGTGATTTTTTTGAAACTCAGTTCAAGGGGATTTTGTAAAACAATTTATATTACAGAATTTTGTAATATAAGCTGTTTATTTAGCCAAACAAAAGACAGCTCAAAACTTGACGAATTTGGCATTTTTCATTTTGTTTGTCAAGCTGTTGGTAATTTAAGTTTTTTTATGCAATAGTCAGGTGAATAGGTTGATTGTTAATTAATTAGTGTATTTATCTTTGTATGTGCCTGTAATTTGTCATATTTAAGAGAGTAAAGTCATGCACATTGCTCATAGAGTTTTGGAGAATAAAGATGTACACATTGCCCATTGAGTTTTAATACTCCAAGATGGTTTTCTTGAGATAAACATAGTTTATATTATGTGTGAAATTGTTGTTCTTTATCTCTTTACCCCTGATTTTAGCTATTATGTTGAAAATGTGAGGCTTATGTCAATTGTGCGCCATATTTCACGAATTTCTGCATATACTTTAAATTCAGCTATATGCTATGCAGCTATTGAAAGGATCTGCATGGTGAATTTTATCAGCTGTTGGTTGTGCAGTTATAGATCAAATTTGGTATCAAAGAAGTAAACATTCTATGACTAGGATGATGATCCAGTTACTTCCCATTTAAATTCTCCATGAACCACTATGTATAAAGAATCCTCACAAATTGAGTAATAGTTCATCTTTTCAAGTGAAGGGGAAACTAAACTCTGTTTAGTTAACATTAACATTACTGCCAATTTGGCATATTACTCTTGTAAAGCAGAAATGACCATTCAGAATCAGAGCATTACTACTGGGCACTTGGGTGTCAAATTGGCAGTGTTATAAGTTTTGCTTCCTTGGGCTGAGAAAGTATGCAGTGTACTTTCGTCAAGTACGGGCAACTTTGATCCACCTATGCACCTGACTGATGTTTTTTCATCCTTTTTGGATGATTAACTTACACAGTTTCATGTAATATTTCCATATATATAGTGTCAGATATGTCTTGTTGGCACTATCCCACATCCTCCATTTATGTATTTGCACCACAGTTTTTTCTGCTAAATTTGAATTTCACATTGTACTTATTAATCGAGTCTTGCTTTTTTGCTGCCATTTATTTCTCTGGTTGGCTTAACATAGCCTGTCTTGTTTTTAGTTTCCTTGTTCAGAGCTCCACTTAACAATTTCCTCATATGAAGTGTATCTTGCACTGTGCCAATTTTGCTTCATTGGGCTGAGAAAGTATGCAGTATAGATTCCTCAAGTACTGGTAGCATTGGTTCATCTCTGCATTTGACTGAAGTATTCTAATCCATTCTGGATCAATATCTTTTACAGTTTCTCAATATGTAATAGTTTTGTATAGTTCATTTAGTATAGTTTGTTGGTAATATCGTACGCCTCTATATATGTATATGGAGCATATATTTTTGCCAAAAATGAATTTGCATTGGACTTGATAATTGAGTCTCTTTTATTGTTTTCTTATTTTTGGGTGTCTTGATATAGCCTATCTTGTTCTTAGTTTCAATGTTCAGAGCCCTTTTAAACTATGTTCCATGGCATTACGGGGAAGGCGGTATGGTAGGGGAAGAGGACATGTTTTGGGGAGGGGAGTCCAAAGGCCATTTTTTATGAATGGTGGGGGAATGGCAATATATATAGGGATACTGAAATTTCTACAAATTTAGCTATATATGACATTAAAATTTTAAGTTTAGAATAGTGTTACAAGACTCGGATTTGCCTTGGACTCAGCAAGCTGATTTTTGACCCGTACTTGGATTTCTCCGCTAGGATGAGGCAAATTGATAAAACCATGAAGCATAGAAATTGTTTAAGGATTTAAAACTTGGTTCACACACTCTTTATTAAATAAACTTTAGAGACATAATAAACTAATCAAATAGAACCTACTTTGATCACATTCACAATTATACATATATCACGAGTATAAATGTGAATTTTAGCTAAAGAAAACAATATTTTTAGATATATAAATATTATCAAGTGTTTAAGGTTTACAAAACTCATGGATTGTAATATCCATGACATAAAAAACAAAAATCACAATATGGAGTCATGAGCTATGGTAGAAAGGAGCTTGTATCTCTTAGCCCAACATTACTAGTTCAATGTGGAGTCATGTGGTCATATCTCAAACAAGTTTGCAAATGCTGCTACAGCCTTAGGAGCATTACTTAGGAAAGGGTTCAACTTAGTAAACCAGAAGTATACATGTAATCTAATTACTAGGAATTTAATTGGGAAAAAGTAAAAAAAATAAAAATGTTGCTCTTCCATCCAACATGGCCAAAAAAGTTTTTCAATTTGTTGTTTTTAAAAATTAGAGCAGGGATCTTGGAGTAGTGCCCCTAGCATGGTCAAGGGGTAGTGCCAACAAGCCCAAATTAAAGCCTTTGAGACCACACAAACCATCATGGAACATGCCATTTTTCATAATTTATCACTTTTTATCATCCTCCGAATGTCCTCCAAACCCTTCAAAAAACACTTCACTTTCATGCTTTTATGTTTATGCCTTTTTTTCTCATTTTCATAAAATCGGCCAAGTCTACCTTTCGGGACTTGCTGAGTTCTTGGGCCATGAATCTTCAAGATCCGTTTTGCTCCACCCAGCTCAGGACTCACTGAGTCTTGGTGATTCCAGATGAGTCAATATTAAAAGTAAATTAAAGATTCAAAATTTAATAGATACAGGTGAAATAATATATAATGATTCAGATCATAGTTTATATCACTGAAGCCTTAGTTTTTAAAAAACAAAGCTTTGCAACTAGGGTTTTAGACCATCATTTGAAGTTTTCAAAACAAGAATGATTCTTGGCTGTTGTGGCTTTGCCTGTTCCTCTTCGGAGGTTTGCATTGCATGATAGAATATTATTAGCTTTTGTAATATGTCTTAGTTGTTAGGAAAAACTATGTAATTAGAGATTTAGATAATCATTCTTACTTATTCTATACACAAAGATCCTCCTCAGATGTACAGAAATAAAAACCCTCCTCAAATGAGCATACACCATCAGCTTATTCTGTCTACTACATTCTGTTCAAAATGTGTTAGGATGAATCATTAATTCATTAAATCTTTTGGAATTGTAACTATCTTGTTTGCTTAAATACAACTTGGGTTTGAATGTGTGCATTAACTGAATTGGCTTTTTAGTAAATTCAAGTATTTAAAAAAACAAGTGAAATTTTTTATTCCAACTGGGATGCTTGGATATCTCCGAGATTGTTGAGGAACATCTTAGGTGTCTGAGTCTGTCTAGCAAACATTTCATAGATTTTTTTCCCTTTCAGGGACGCCCCGTAGTTTTGGAAAAGTTTGGGGATGGCTAGGGATGTTTCCTACCACCCCTCTTGGAAACACCATTGGGGACTACGACACTGGTTTCAGGGCCAGTGACATGTCCCTGTGGTACTTAGCTTTTTACAATTTTCTCATATAGAGTGGATAGGATCACTAACCTCTTTTTTCTATACATGGCAGAAGTCCTTTAAGGATTCACTTTTTGAGAAGCCTGTATATGATGTTTTGTCTTATTTCATGACAAGAGATTTCAATTTGGGTTGTAATGCTACCACTGCACTACAACTTTTGCTTGAAATCAGGAACTTCCTTAGCAGATAAATATTCGATATTTTCCCTTAAATATATCGAGTTTTTAATACTTCTATCTTTGGATTGAAGATTATGACTTATTTTATTGAAAATGTTGAATTTATACATTTTGTAGCTTGAGCAACAGTGCATTATATTTTTAGCAGTTACATGTAATTCTCTTTGGGAATTTTTGGATATCAATAGAATTTCTCTCATTCTGAATAAATAAGAGATGTGTTTTAAAAAAATTTCTTTACCTGCTGTATCTAGCAGAGAGGTAGGGTTTGTTCAATATAGTAATACATGAAATTAATCTAATCTTTTTTTTAACCATTGATTTTCTTTAAATAGGATGAAGGTATGCTGACAAATCTTCTGAAATCTAAAGGAGCACAAGCAAGTTCATTAGGTGCGTCAAAATGGAACAATTATCTTCTTCATTTTCAAAAAAATTGATGTTTTCAGTGGGAGTGTCACCTGAAATTTAGAAGTGTAGTCTACATGGAGCTGGTAGCTAGTTCTAGCAATTTATTGTTATATGCCAATTGTTCAGTTTTAAAATTAACAGAAATAATTAATTTCCTTTTCTCTTATAGACATTGAGAAGATAAGAAAGCCTTTGTATTCGAAGCATCCTATGGTGAAATTTTCATGGACAGCTGTTGAAAGTGTTGAAACGGTATATTTGTTTTCATTTTTAAAACCTCTGAGATTAAATTGAGTTGCTTTTCTTTACCAACTATATTTCACATTTCCATTTTGTTGCTGTATAAGCAAGATTACTATTTAAGGTGTAGAATTTAAAATATTTTGCTAGTTTAATTTACCTTATTCTTATTGAGAATATAACCATGCTTTTCCTGAGCAAATTGAGCCTTCCAAAGAATAAGTTAAAATATTGAAGTTCCAAGTGTTCTTATATGCTTCCAATGGGAAACATAAATATGCAAGAATACTCTTGTTTCCTACCAGATATTAGTTGTAAGCAGAAGGTAATTGTTGATATGTAAAATGCTGTTATGATGCATCCAAAGTACCAATGTCTGCGAGGTAAGCTGCAAAGAGTATTCTTCAAATTTTTTCTATTGTGAATTTGCTAAATCTATTCTATTATTCCGTGCTTCAAATATATATTGCATATACATTTTGCAATGGTTCATGTGCACATATGGTTGATGCATATTCTGCATTCTTGACTTGCACTTCACCGGGTGTATGGTCATGAATTGTGTGTGTGTGTGTATGTGTACGTTTGATAGGACCTAATGCCTGTGTTTGCAGCAGAGTCGTGCTCTTTGGTAGTGCACTTCTAATGGGCTCATTCTCACCAATATGATAATTTTATATTTTTCTCCGAGTTTCTAGGATGGCAAGAACTTTCCCTGAATTTTGGGTACAGCAAGGGATGGTAAATATATATATTAAGAGCTGAAATTCAAATAACAGCCATGAGATGATAAAGAGCTAAAATTCAAGTAACATCCATGACGTTTAACATCCTGCACAACACTGGTGGGATAAACTTTTTCTATAACATCCTTCAAGGCATGAAACTTAAAATCAGCGCGCATGTGCTCTTCAGAAAAAAATTGTCAGTCCCAAGGAAATAAGGGCATGCCTCACATGTGAATACAACATTGATGATTTGGAGGTGCATAATGCCCTTCCACCTTACATGATAAGTTTGCCCCCTGCCCCCCTCCCAAAAACTGGCCATTTCAGAGATGGGGATTTCTCTAGGACTCGGGACTGGCATGAGACCTTCTCTGCCCATCCATCCCTGCTTGCAGGGTGAGATGTTCCATTCTGCAGGGGTGGCTGAGAGCTCCCCTGCATAAACATAAACTTAAAACAGTTCTTAGAAAGAAAAAATACAGTAAAATTCTAATGATGTCGCCCTAATCTTAATGTGCAAGTGGCCCCCTCTAACACCCCTCACCCCTAAAATTCTTATGAATATGATAGCCTACTTTCATTGAAATCACAATCAATATTCAACAATTTGCCATTTGCATTGAGCTTGAGTAAGGGGAAGAGTCTCCATTCACTTTATTCATCTTTGTCAATCATTAACCATTTTTTATTCATCAAGGTAAAAGTCTAAGAGTCAAATCTTATGCATTTGGGATTGCAATATTCAATCAAACAAACTGTAAATGTGAATCATAAAACTGTTTTTTTGTTTTTTGTTTTTCAAAATTTAAGGTTTTTAAATGTTCTTTTGTTTGTTTAAACTTTCAAATTTTAATTTATAAATGCTGTTCTTAGGGTTTCTAAAACTAGAAATGCTGTCAAGGGTTCATAAATGCTGTTTTAGAGTTAATCAATGTTGTGTATAGGGTTTTGAAATGTTCTTTTTAGGGTTTTAATTTAAAACAAAAGTTTATTGGATAATGATAAGTGAGATAGCTGATTTAGCGTCTGTGTATCCTTTTCATCTGTATCTTGTGCAATTTGAAGTAAGAAAGTCAAACACAATATCTCTGTTTAATTCTAACTATTTAAATTTTATTTTTTTAATCTGGCATCAGACTTCATCCTTCACCAACTAGTGCTAGACGACTAGAGAATATAAGGCCATCCAAATCCTTTTGCTATAAAATAGAGGGTACCACAACACCTTCTCCAATCAGTTCTTCACCCATCCAACCCCCTCTCCTCCAATAGGCACTACACCCAACCTCTTGGGTTAGGAACTATAGGACATCTCCATAGGGAGTAGGTCACCACTAGGGACTAGGGACTAGGGACTAGGTGAACAACTCCCAACCACATCGGGGATCCACTATGGTCAACAATGTCCTAACTTGACCACTAGAGATTAATGCTGGTCACTTCACCATCTCTATCAGCAGCGACAATGTATTAGGGTCCATGGCTATAGTTATCTTCTTGAGCCCTCTGTATAGGGATGGGGTTGTTGATGCACACATCTTGCAATTCCTCCACTATCCACTCTAGATTAGGCTTTGATGCAATTTCTTATGGAACTTGATTTAAGGCACTATATACTATTATGTATGAAATATCTATAGAAGTAAATGCTCTAAATATTAGTTTTGGACTTTACTTTTGTAACTCAAATAGTCAAATAAGGATTGCATCTTTTGTGTATCCTTTATATCTAGGCTTTGTGTGACCTAGAATAAGAAAAACAAAAGTGAAATCCTTGTATGAATAACGAGTTGATTAATATTTAGTAATATTTTAATTTGAACATTGGGCTAATCAATTATCAAACAAAATAACACATGGTTGAAAGAACAAGGATTGCAACTTTTGTGTATCCTCTACTTTTTGCTCTTTGTGTGACCTAAAAGAAAAATAAATGATTTTGTAATTTCTTGATCCTTTGCATTTACTGTTATGTTTATGTAGTAGATTTAAAACCATAAATTTTATTTTGTGTAGTTTCACTATGGGTTCACAGTATAAATGCTAAGTTATCAAATCAGCCAAAAAGTAGGCCGATTCCGAGTATGAAACGTACAAGAATTAGAGTTGGCATGGAATTGGTGCGAAATCGGGCAAGGTTCGCCTTTTTTGTCTCGACCTTGGAAAAACCTCAAAAAATTCGGAAACTCGAATGCCTCTTACTGCATTCATTTTTAATATTTATCAAAAATTGGTATGCATTGGGTAGTGGTAGAGATAAGTAGTGGATAGGCATTTTTCTCATTCACAAAATTCTTTCAGTTCAATGGGTGTTCTTCTCATTCACAAAATTGTTTTAGTTGAAAGTCCACGAGTCGAACATTTTACATTGTTTTAAAACCCGCCCACTTCTGCTTTGCAAGCTGATTGAAATTGATTGATATGGCTTGTATTTCGTATATAATTGTATTGAATGATGTGGTGCTCAACCCCCCTTTGGATATATGGGGATAGGAGGGCAGCTATTATAAGCCAAACCCTTTATTAATTATGTGAATGTCCATTGATTCTTGCTCTACACCTATTTCACGCCTGTTGAGAAAGTTGGGCCGGGTACTTAGATGAATTAACTTAATATAATAATTAATATTATAAAATAGTTTTAAAATTAAAAGTTGATAATTAGTTTATATTATATCAATATCGTTTATTAAATTATATATTAGTAATTATATAATAAAATTATAAATTAATAATAATTTAAACCAATATATTATATTAGTATATTGTTCATTAAATTATATATTAATAACAATGTTCCATGGAGTTTCTTGATGTGGGGACCAAGGGCCTAAGTTTGGGGACGGTGGTAAGGGGGCGATGGGGGGTTGGTGCTGATATACATATACGTACTTGAAAAAATAGTTATAAAAAGATGTGTAAGAATTACAATGTTGAATTTACAAATGAAACTTTGGCAAATTGAAATTACTAATCAAATTATTAAAGTTATTATTAATTAACAATTTGACAATAGCCTTGAAGTTTGAACAACAAAAATCTCAAATTCAAATTTTATATTCAAGATTTCATAATGCTGATTACAATGAGTACAATCATGAATAATGCCAAAATAACAAAATGGAGTGAAGTGAGGCCTCTAATCATCCCCAAACTCCTCATCACTAGAATTGTTGGAAGTGGACACATGGTCAAGCTCCACCAAACTAATACCAACCAGCCCTATTTGTGTAACTGTAGCATCCTCATCAATCTGTGCTGGCTTCTCTAGGTCTACTGTCTTGCGATCAATAAGAGAGTGGATGAAGCTATAAGTAGACTAGTTACTCTCAATAGTTCAAGAACTAGAAACTTGAGATAGCAATTGAATGGCTAGAGTGGTAGTCAAAGAAATCAGTCCATGGCAATTACACCACAAAATTGGGTCCTCCTATGCCATAGTTCCCATATCCATCTTGGTTGCCTCAGAATAACCCCTAAGAGTGGCAAATTTTGTCTACTCAATACGAATGATGCCGGCCTCTATAGGATCATACATCTTTTCAATGGCCCTAAAGAACCCTACCTTCACCTCAACATCATGTAAGGGTGTGACTCTACTAGGCCTTTGCTTGTACCACTTAGGGTTCAATGCATAGGCAGCCATGTGCAAGGGAGTGTTGAGCTTCTCCCATCTCCAATGAATGGTTGGCTTAATGTGCTCATTGTAGAATGCTAATGTGGGGTCCTTCTCTCGCACAACAACCCTCATTTGGTCAAGCATACTATCAATGCACTCATACACCTCTCCAAGGTTAGGTGCAGTGGCATCCCCGTATCTAATCACCTAGAAGATTGGAGTAATTATGGAGACTATATTTTTGCATCACCCCAAAAAACTTCACTCTTCACTACATCCTTCACTCTCTTCCCTTGCTCTATCTTGGACTCAGGCCATCGATTCCTTTTTGTTGTCATAACCATTAGTTGCAATGCCTCTTGCAACTCAAGTATTCTCTCCAAGAGAATGAAATATGATGCATATCTAGTCTTGACAGGTTTCAAGAACTCCCTAGAGAAGCTCTTGAAGAGTGCATGTGAAGTGTGGTGGTTGCAAATCTCTAGCATCATTGACCACTAGTTTGATCCAATCAATCTTTCCCATATCCTTGAGTGCATTATTCATGGCATGCACACAATAAGGAGTCCACCAAATGTGTCTATAAGTTGTCTCAATCAATTTCCTTGCAGCTTTGCACACATAGGCTGCATCTGTCACTACTTGGACCACATTTTGTGGCCCAACTTCCTCAATAGCATCCTCGAGGATCTGAAATTGAAATTCGACATCTTTGCGATGTCTTGAATAGTGAACTGCCTTAAGAAAATATGGGCCCTTTGTACATGTAACTGTGATATTGATGAGTGGACGATGCCTAATGTCCGTCCACACATCCATGACTATATTGCATCCACTAACACATTGACACATTTATCTTGGAATAGTTCTTATCCAAGATTGTGGTCCTCAATTTTGTCTCCCCTGGTGGCACATATGACGGTCCTCCCCTTGCTACCATCAGCATCATCTCCTTATAAGGAGATCGAGCCACACCACCTTGCACCCAACTTTCCTTCATTTTCTCCATTATCACATTTATCTTGGAATAGTTCCTATCCAAGATTGTGGTCCTCAATTTTGTCTCCCTTGGTTGCACATATGATTGTCCTCCCCTTGCTACCATCGACATCATCTCCTTATAATAAGGAGATTGAGCCACATGGAATGGAATGCCATTGACAAAGAAGAATTTTCCAATGGCATCATCTATATCATCCTTCAACTGCACATTGAATAATTCAGCTATTGGGTTACCACTACCAACATCACTTGTCAACTTGCGTTTACCCCTGGCCTCTACTGCATGGGCCCTTGAAGAAGAACCTGGCATATGTGCAACTTTCCTTTGCAAAGTAGAAGTAGAATCGTCTGGTTGGATGACCCTATGACCTTTGAGACAAAGTAGTAGATATAGGTGCAGCTACATTGTCTTCACTGACACCCCATAGCTTATATATCTCAGCTCTGTATTTCAAGTTTGTTGGTCTCTCCAAAAAATTACATGCTTCCATGCCTTTTCCTTGGATATGAAGGAGGTGGGCATTAACTTTGGTAATGCTGCCAAAAAATTCAAGGCCACAAAAGTGGCACTTCCACAACCTTGTGCCCCCAGATATCCCAAGCTTGCTCGATAATTTTGTTGCAAATTGTTTCAAAGGAGACTTATAATGAAAAGGACCCTTAACATACTTTGCGAGTAATGTCGAGGGGCAATTAATACTTTTAGCTGCACTCGCTATGGAACTAGTGGTTTTTATTTGAACGTCAATGAAAGATACCCTCTCAATTTTTTCTTGATTTTCAATGACAATTACAATGTAATCATGCACCCGTTACGGTTAGTTTGAAACCAAAACGATGCAGAAAAAAACTCTAACCAAGATTGCGCCCTAAAACCACATAAGGAGGAGGGGCGGGCATATGGTCAGAGGATCCCTAGGATCTACTTAATCAATAACTGAAATGATTACAATTGAATGAGAGGAATTAAACTCAACACCAAGAATGTGCACACAAGATCCTTTAGAAGGCGAGGTGCTAACATATGGCGGAGTGCTAATTATAGAACTGAAAGAACTTAGGCAGATAACCAGCCATGAGAGAATTTCCACTCTTCCACTAAAATACTGGGGGGAAAGAAATTACAAATAGACAATTCATCTACTACGACAGGCATCCACTCTTGAGTGGGGATTCACCACTTTTTAGTGGGTACAATGAGAGATACAAAATTTATTTTCCACACTGGCGGTAAACCATCCAGGGGTAATTAATGTTTGCTTTAGAAATTACGAGTAAATGCAACAATAACATATGGTTGGATTAGTACTACTAATGCACAACCTTACAATCAAAATAATCTGCAGTTTACTAGTATTACAATGATAGAACAATGCCAATATATGCAGAATGATTCTCTCAAATTACAAAGCTCTCAAACATTGAAAATGAAGCCAAAATCTGATCTTTTTGAAGTCTGATAATTAAAACCAGCAAACTGCAACTGTAAACCAGCAACTTGTGAATCAATGAAATGCTCATAACTTTATCAATTTACCTTCGAATTGAGTGAAATCAAATGCAATGAACCTTTGGAGGATAGGCGCCCATGTCATGATGAAGAAACAACTTCAAAAAGCAATCATTAATTTAATTGCACAATTCCCAATGCTCACAGAATGGTACGACCCTTAGCAAGGGCGATTTTGCAAGAACAAATCGTAAACTTCAAATAAAAATTTGGAAATCACTAGGAAGGGTTGCCATGACCTTAGTAATGAGATTATTGAATGCTCGCAATGAAATAAAAATCATACAAGAAGCTGGAAACAAAATCGACCTTCAGCTGTGTAGAAACCGACAACTTGAAATCTGGAAATCACACCAAAATTCACCACTTTGAAGCTCTATCTGCTAGTCTTATTTGAGAAGTGGCTTGGAAACCAACTAGGTGTTATCTTTCAAACACGAAATTGGATTGATATTAGGAGGTCAACATTCCTCGAAGTGCAAATTGGGTAGTCATTTCGATAGCATAATTTTAGCAAAACATGAGATACCAAATGTTGGAGTAAAGTTGCATTTTTAAAGAAAATG
The DNA here is from genome assembly GCA_007115665.2 of Sequoiadendron giganteum. Lineage (NCBI taxonomy): Eukaryota > Viridiplantae > Streptophyta > Pinopsida > Cupressales > Cupressaceae > Sequoiadendron > Sequoiadendron giganteum. Next base: position 328,415,685 of record CM021103.1, on the reverse strand, counting down.
AGATGACTCTTCAAGTTCTCAAAAAGGGACGCTAAAAGCCTGACCATATTTTCAATTTCAAAAAATAATAAATCTTTTCCAAGGGCGTCCAACTTCAAGGCATTTTAAAAAATTTATTTAAAATATTAAAACTCCTTTATGAAGGTGTCCCCCTTCATGGACCCTCTTTAAACACAACTTTAAAGTTAATACCTTAGGCCAAGGGGTCAACTTGAAATTATAACATATTGCCTTGAAATGAAATATTTCACCAAAAAGATGCTTTTAAAGGCCAAAGCTCAAACCCAAGCAAACTGGTCCAACTAAAAATGAAGAATTGAAGACTGACAACTGCTCACTGCCATAAATAGCATTTACTAAAAATAGTAAACACCAAGAAATGCCTCAAAGCCTCCAAACAAGGAAATCCTAAATTCACCTCAACGAGCCTACAAATCTCTGGAATAGGCTGATGAGTAACTAATCTGATCATTGATGGAAAGGGGACATTACAGTCATGGCCACCCCTCTCAATCTCAACGTCAACCTCAGGTGCATAATTGGATTTAATACCTTCACTGTGAACCTCAACCTCATCCTCACTCATGTCATGAGAACTCTTTGTGACACTGTAATAAACAATATAAAATTTATAAGTTTATAATTTTAAAATTAAAATTCAATCTATGCATGCAAAGGAGTAAGACACAGATTTTCTTTTGTTTTTCTTAATTCGGATCTCAATAAAACCAGAAGTCTTCAATTGCATCTTTGGCTGCATCATGTTTATCCTTGTTCCAACCAATGCTCTCAAGTGACGGCTGGGAACTCGGAGTAGTGCGTGGCAAAATTTATGAATCCAGCCTAGATCCACGAACTCTAGGCCCAATGCTAACGTTGCCACTACCAACAACTGAAGGTGCAGCCCGTGGAGGAATTGGAGGCATGGAAGAACCTGAAGCTCCAACTCCACACATGGCTGCCATCTCCTCTCTTTGCTTCTTTTTAACTCTTTTTGTTTCTCAAAAGTTTTCAATTGCACTTGCACTTCATGCATTACTTCAGGGGGGACTTTCGTGCAAGGATTAGCATCTCAGCCCAGTATACATGCAAGGTGGTATTTCAATCTATTAATGCCTCCCCCATGCATAGTTGTTTTGCAATGAAAACATGTTACTTCTTTTTTTTGTCTAGGGGTAATAATGGCATGTTTCCAACAAGGGTCCTTTCTATTTTGAGACATTGTGAATTTGATAGAGACAATTTATAGATATAAACAATGCTACAATAACACATAAATTAAAATAAATTAACATTCAAAGTTTATATTTAAACTAATATTAATAAATCTAGCGTTTGCAACTATAAAACTATTTTTTTTACAAGAACACTTAGGGTTTGTTCAACAAAAAACTTAAACTTGTTCTTCGTTTCACTAAAACAAAATAGAAAAAAAGAAAGAAAGAAAGAAGAGAAATGAAGATTTGGTTTGAAAAAACCAAAAGAAAACTTTTAAAATTCAAACATGCCTCTTAAATCTTCTTTGAAATCAATGGAAATCTCTTTCCAATCCCTTGTAGACACCTCTAGATGCAGCAAAATCACCTACGAACCTGCTCAAATGCGATTGAACAACCGTTTTGTTCTCAATCTCCTTACTGGTTTTTCTTCAATGCAAATATGTTTTGGCTCTCTTCTCTGGTTTTTCTCTCTTGCATGGCTTGAAAATGAAATGAAGTGCCATTCGGAGGAATAGAGGCAATTATAAACCTAAAATGAAAAAAAAAGAGCTTTTTTAAGTGAGTTTTCATGTTTTTGTTCCCACTCAGCCGCGACCAAGTCCAGGGGTTGGGACTCACTGGGTCTTGGTGAGTTTTGCGAGTTTGCCATACTTGGCGAGTCCGGTGAGTACCCAACTCCCGAGTCTGCAGGACTTGCCAGCTGACAACCACACCGCAACTCTCTGAGTACCCGTGAGTTTGGGTGAGTCTTATAACCTTGTGTGGAAAGCACATGCTGTAAATCAGCTTTTTGAAAAACATGACATATGGGGAAGCTCCACAGGAAGGATAATCTACTTGGAAGAATATGCTAACAAGACTTGAGAACCATTCTAGGAGAAACAAAAATAGCTTTCACATCTCCATAGATTGTTGTAGAAACCCACATTTACCTTAAACCTAGGACTATTTTGCAGCAGTTGGACCAAAGGGCTATCAGTTGACAGCTTGATGAGCAAGATAATGGTACAGCTTTGATTTATAGCATTTCATTAGATGCTTTTCTTATTACTTCTACATTGGTAAGAGCTCAAGATTTTCTCTGTCAATTATGTAAAAAATATTCAGGTACAAATTATAATATATGGGTAATTTGTTGCTTTTGTCACAAATACAACAATTTTCATCTTTTCCTGTGATCTGTGATCCATAGCACGCCTCTAGCCTAGCAGTTTTGTGTTAAGCCCATCTTTTAGAAGAATTGGTTTAACAGATAAATTTTGAAGCATTCTTTTTCCCAAGTGAATGGATTTGCCTATGTCATTTTGTCCTAGATGATGCAATCAACCTTAGAAGACAATTGGGGAAGTTTGCTGTACAAGTGTTAACTATTTGAACATGTAATTCTTTGTTGTACCTATCTATCATCACTATTATTGCGCCTTGTTGGTAAATAGTTTAAAATATTTACTTATTTGAGCTCTGCATATTCATAAAATTGTTTTGTGTGGAATATTTTCTCTCTAAAAAATGGTTTTCAACTTTTCACAAGCATCAAGTAGACTGTTTCCTTTCAAAATCTTGTCTTATTGATTTATATCTGCAAAACATTAAATAGATTTAATTGATCAAATTCTTTTGCCACATACACTGCAGAATTTAGCATCTACAAGAGTGTAGGTAAATAAGATAATTCTTTCTTCTTATTATGGTCTGAATTGGAACTGCTTGAAAACTGCAATTCAGCCTGTGGAATTGGTATTGAATGCTTTTTAAATTCAGATCGTGGCTTTCTATACTTGTTACATAAGTATTCTAACAGAATACATACGTTTCAGGCTCAGTGGGCGACTTTATGTTTAGAGGCTCTAGATAGTATTGAAAAATCTCTCAGTGGCAAGACAACAAATGACATTGTTTACAGACAGGCTGAACAGGTAGGGTTTTTACTCCCATGAGTACTCAAAATACTGATCAAGCAGTGATAGCAAGGTGTTTTAAGTCTTTGTAGTAATGACAATATCACTTTGTAACCACAGATTTTACATGGTAAGAGCTATGACATTGCTATGGCATTACGGAAAGAGCTTAAATCTGGGCAAATGACAGGGATTCATTCAGAATGCCTTGTAGATGCATGGGTTGGGAAAGAGAGGTTGGTGTTATCATGAACATGGTTCTTATGGTTAAGGTTAAATAGTGTGAATATGTCACCCTCTTTTTGAAACTATCAAAGGAATTAGTAGCTACTATAACTTATATTTATCTCTGTTTTTTTTCTACTGTTTAGGTGGGCTTTTGTTGATTTGTCTGCTGGTCCTTTTTCTTGGGGTCCAACAGTTGGTGGTGAAGGTGTCCGCACAGAGGCAAGCTTGCCTAATGTAGAAAAAACCATAGGAGCTGTCGTAGGTAAAGATATTCTGAAACTCTATATATTTGAAGTATCTTGGTTGTAATGGGTTTGATGCAGAAGTGTATTACTTCTGTCTTGATTTAATTATCTTTAGAAGAATCTATTTCTGTAAATGCAATGCCATGCAAAATATTGATTAAGGCACTTGTATTAGATTCTCATAGTGTTCTTGCAAACACAATTAGTCTTTCTTGTTTCTAATTTTCGTATAGTTGTTCATGCCCTTTTATTTCTTATCCTTTAGAATGAGGATGAGTTTCAAATACTGCCAACTGCAAAATATAATGTGATCATTCAATATTCTAATTTGTTGCTCAACTATAATGCATATATTTGGAAAACTGAAACTAAAATAGTCACACTAATCCTTGTATTGTATGATATTATTTATTAGGTTAGAGTGTTGCTCTTCTTTCTGTTGCCCGCTTTTGGTCACATCTTTCAGTGGTATCAATTGTCCAATGTTCCTAGGCATCATAGAGATCTATATAATATATGTTTGAGTTATAAGGGTGCAAAAAGGACAAGTGCTTTGATTTATGGAGTACAACTTAATTCCTGACTGGTAAGCTTAATAGAGGCTGGAGTTAAAGAAATAATTGTGAAACTTAATGGATGGTCAATTTCTATGCAGATTAGTTTTGTGAACAATAAACACCATATGAAGTATGGCTGAAAGAAGCAAGTTGCTAGACTTGAACTGCACAAAGATTGAGATTGATGCATGTGAAATCATCCATCTCTTTTAAATGCCAATAGAGAGCATTGAACCCTCACCTCCCTTTAATTGATCTCTACTAGATTGCAACAATCGAGAATTCCAAATGTGACATGAAAATAGGAGAGTAGGAATAATTATTGTGTAGATAATGCAGATTTTTGTGTTAATATCTCATAATTGAAGCTGGATGCAATCTTTCAAGAATATTAAGAGGTCACTCACAACCCAGTTCTTCTTTTCTAAAGAGAGAGTCGTGGAAAAGAGATCAGATAAGAGCACTCAAAGTTAAAGACAAAACTGTCAGGATTGCTTCTCCTGAATGCATTTTTCTAATATTTAGATGAGAGATTCTAGTCATGTATTTGGTATTTTGGTTTTGAAGATTTAATTTTTTAATGATGATATTAATTTTAAACTGTTGGCAGCAAAGAATTTCAGTAAAAGTTGCTTCTGATGATAACCCTTGAAATGTATACATGAAAAGTTGTATTTACTATTTATAATCAGATTATCTTTTTGTGTACAATTTCCTTTTGTATATGCTTGTTGCTTGTTTGTGTGTGTGCACGCTGATGAGTAGCATGAATTCTATTATTCTTTCTGTAAAGAGCGCTTTGGAGCTGATGCATGATTGCATTGGTGAACCTGATATTGTTATCTATTCTTTGATTCAGTTTTGTTAATGTATGGTAGCTTCGGTCAGATATGAATGACAGTGATGCAAGTATCACTGTCATTCATGAGTGATCGAAACTATCATACAGATTATGATATTTCTATAAGAATCAATTAAAATCGAAATTATGAACAGTCATATTAAATTCTATCATTCCCGTGATTTTCTGTATTCATGTGAAATTGGAATTCTCTTGAAAGTCATACGCCATTATATTGAAGATTATATACGTGTGAGTATATACTTAACAAATGGTAAATGAGAGTAATTACCAGCCGCATCCTAAGGGACGTGTCTCCACGAGTGGACTTGAAAGTCATACGCCATCATATTGAAGATTATATACGTGTGAGTATATACTTAACAAATGGTAAATGAGAGTAATTACCAGCCGCATCCTAAGGGACGCGTCCCATGAGTGGACATGCCTCCACTCGTGGAGACACGTCCTCTCATGAGGCGCGCCTCTTAGGAGGGGCAGACTTCTTCCCTTATTTATGATGGTTCCTCAATCAATATGCAAACATAGAAATCAGATAATGTTCTGCAATCAACACATTCACACTTAGTCTAAAATCTGGAAATCGAAGTTAGAAGGAAATCTGGAAATCAAAGTTAGAAGAAATTCTGAAAGTTTATTTGAAACTTATAATTGTTTTACTCAGAATTGAAACTTAGTTTTGCTCTTAGGTATTAGAATCCTTCTATTAGGAAAGATTTGATTACATTTACATGTTATCAGAGCCACGGTGTGCGAATCCAAATCAAATCTTAAATCAGATTGCTCAAAGAAATTCGTATTTTCTAAATCAAGTTCACATCACATTCTTCATAATGTTTATTGTGATCAGATTAGGAAAACATCTCTCAAGAGCAGATAATCCAGCATCACTTATGAGTGAAAATATTAGGAAACCAGAGGCTAACCTTAAGAAAGTTGAGAACCTTGTGCTCTTCACAACCCTTTCTAATCAAGTTTCTGACAACATTCAAAATTGGGTAATTGATAGCGGTTCATCCCGACACATCATAGGGTTCAGAGAACACCTAGACTCCTTAACTGAAAAATTTGATGGAGAAGTAACCATCGGAGATGATTCTGCATACCCTGTAAAATGGGTTGGAACATGCTCCATCAAATTGAAATCTGGGATTTCTCTACAACTCTCTGGAGTCCTATTTGTACTTGGAATTAAGAGAAATCTTATATCCATCTCTGCCCTTGAAGACAATGGCTACAGAGTCACATTTATGGATGGTAAAGTTCTAGTGTGGCCTAAAAACTCAACTATCAAGAAAGCTCTTACCATAGGCATAAGGCAAGGGTACCTTTACAAACTTTGCATTGAGGTTAAACAAGCACTTACTCTTGACACTATTGACTCAAATGAAATCTGGCATAGAAGACTAGGTCACCTTCATTTCCGTGCCCTACCTTCTATGGTAGAACTTGATACTGGCTTACCCAAGCTAAAACTATCTCATGAAGGAACCTGTAAAGGTTGTGCCCTAGGAAAGAATACTAAAGGATCCTTCCAAAATAGCCTAAGTAAAACCCTTAATGTATTAGAACTGGTTCACTCTGATCTTTGTGGACCCATGTCTGTACCTTCTAAAGCAGGATTTCTCTACTATGTCATATTTGTAGATGACTTCTCTAGGAAAACCTGGATCTATTTCCTTAAATGCAAAGAGTCAATAGAAATCCTCAAAAGGTTCGAAGAGTTTAAAGCCTTCACTGAAAACTTCTCCGGAAAGAAAATAAAAACCCTAAGGACAGACAATGGGAAAGAATATACCTCTGAGATTTTTAAAGAATTCTGCATGAGTGCAGGAATTAAGAGGGAGTTCACTGTTGCTTACAACCCTCAACAAAATGGGGTTGCTGAAAGGAAAAATAGAACCATTGTAGAAGCTGCCAAGGAAATGTTACTGGACCAAAACATTGAAACATCTTTCTGGGTAGAAGCCTCTAGGACTGCTGTATATATACAAAATAGATGTCCTCATTCTCATCTTGATAACAAAACTCCTGAAGAAGCCTTTACCGGTTTAAAACCTGACATTAGCCATCTTAGGATTTTTGGCTGCCATGTCTATATTCATGTACCCAAAGAGAAGAGGTCCAAACTAGAACCTTCTGGAAAGAAGGGAGTATTTGTGGGTTATAGTGAAACCTCCAAAGCTTATAGAATATTCATACCTGAGCAGAAACAAATTGAGTTGAGTAGAGATGTCATCTTCGAAGAAGACATTGCATTCAAGAGGGCCTGAAGTACAAGTGAAACAAAAACCTATTTCCTTAGGATACCTGAAATGGAACCTGCTCCTGAGATTCAGAGGGAGCATCCTGAGGAAATGTCACTTGAACCTCCTACCACTTCAAATGAGGACACAAATGACATTGGCAGAAAGAGACCACTTTGGGCCAGGAAGATGATCAAAGAAGCAGAGGATCTGGCAGCACCTAAAGGAACGTTCAGGGAGAGTAAAAGACCCAAACGATTCTCTAGCTATGTTGCTTTGATGAACAACTTCATAAACTCTGAACCTACCAATGTTACAGAAGCCTTCAGACATCAAGCTTGGAAGGATGCAATGACAGAGGAGTACCAGTCCATACTAAAGAATGATGTATGGGACATAGTGCCTAGACCTAAAGAGAAATCTGTTGTTTCTTCTAAATGGCTCTTCAAAATCAAGCATGCTGCTGATGGCAGCATAGAAAAACATAAAGCATGTTTCGTGGCTAGAGGTTTTTCTCAAAAGGAAGGCATTGATTACGAAGAAACATTTGCACTGGTTGCCCGCTATACATCAGTAAGAACAGTGTTAGCCATTGCAGCAGCTAAAGGTTGGAAGGTCCACCAGATGGATGTGAAAACTGCCTTCCTGAATGGAACCATTGAAGAGGAAGTCTACCTGGAACAGCCTGAAGGATTTGTGATACATAAATCTAACTCTCATGTGTGCAGGCTCAAGAAAGCTCTCTATGGACTTAAACAAGCTCCCAGGGTTTGGTATGAAAGAATTGACAGCTATCTCTTGGGATTAGGATTTTCCAAGAATGATGCTGACTCCAATCTATACTTCAAGGTAATCAAAGGTGATATGATTATAATTATTTTATATGTTGATGACCTACTAATAACAGGGGAAGATCACCTCATTACTCAAGGGAAACAAGATCTCATCTCCGAATTTGACATGAAAGACTTGGGTATTCTTCACTACTTCCTCGGTTTGGAAGTATGGCAGAAATCAGAAGGTATTATTCTAAATCAAGGGAAGTAGACTATTGACATTCTGAAAAGATTTGGAATGTTGGACTGTAGACCAATGTCCACACCCATAGAAACCAACCTTCACAAATTGAAAGAAGCAGCAGCAGAATCCAAATGTGCAGATCCGACCCTTTACAGACAGATGATTGGATCCTTGATGTATCTGGTTAACACCAAACCTGACATATGCTATGCTGTAAATGCCCTCAGCCAATTCATGTGTGAACCCAAGGAAATTCACTTGATGGCTGTAAAACATGTCTTTAGATATCTTCAAGGTACCATTGGATATGGGCTTCATTACAAGAATGATCCATTAGATCTACATGGATATTCAGATTCAGATTGGGCTGGAAGTGTAACTGATTGAAGAAGTACATCAGGATGCTGTTTTAGTTTGGGATCAACAATGATCTCCCGGATTTGTAGAAAACAATCATCAGTTGCATAGAGCTCAATAGAAGCTGAATACATTGCAACCTCAATGGGGGCAAGAGAAGCAGTGTGGCTTCGTAAATTGATTGTGGGACTCTTTGGTGAGCCCTTGAATCCTACAATCATTCATTGTGATAATCAGAGTTGTATAAAGCTCTCTGTGAATCCTGTCTTCCATGACAGATCTAAACACATTGAAATTCCCTATCATTATGTGAGAGATATGGTGGAAAAGAAAGTGATTCAGTTGGAGTACATTAGTACAAATGATCAAACTGTAGACATTCTCACCAAACCTCTCTCCCGGATCAAGGTAGAGCACTTCAGGAAGAAACTTGGTATGGTAGAAATGTAATTTGTTATTTATGTTTGAAATGCAAATTGTTTATAATATATAAAGATGTTTAATGTGTAAACTCTTGTGTCATGTGAGTGACTCCATGACTTTATGGGCCTATCCCTCCTGTGTACATTATCGAAAGGTGACGATCTTTCTGATAATGAACACTTGTATTTGACATTGTAAAGTGACGACTCTACAATGATAAAACTATCATAATGGATATCATATGGCTTGATATCTATAAGACATGTCATGATAGTATCTCTTAAACACCTTGATGGATATCATGAGACTTGATATCTGAAGGTCATTGTGATCCATAAGAGATGATCATGGTGGGTGAGTATATCCGTGGATATGCCATGATCTATGGTAGACATCATGTGGCTTGATGTCAGTGCACATACCATAATGAAGATATGTATGAAGAATGTCATGTGACTTGACACTTTTAGAAGCATATCATATCTTCTGATATCACGAGTTAGGTGATATCATTTTTGGAAGTTATTCTTCCTAGTTAAAGAGGGAGTGGAGAAATGTTATGAAGAATGTCATGTGACTTGACAACTTTGAGAAAACATATCATATCACATGTGAAGGTGATATCTTGACTTATTTGATTTGAAATATCTTCCCTAGCTAAGAGGGAGTGTTAATGTATGGTAGCTTCGGTCAGATATGAATGGCAGTGATGCAAGTATCACTGTCATTTATGAGTGATCGAAACTATCATACAGATTATGATATTTCTATAAGAATCAATTAAAATCAAAATTATGAACAGTCATATTAAATTCTATCATTCCCGTGATTTTCTGTATTCATGTGAAATCAGAATTCTGTTGAAAGTCATACGCCATCATATTGAAGATTATATACGTGTGAGTATATACTTAACAAATGGTAAATGAGAGTAATTACCAACCGCATCCTAAGGGACGCGTCCCATGAGTGGACGTGCCTCCACTCGTGGAGACACGTCCTCTCATGAGGTGCGCTTCTTAGGAGGGGTGAACTTCTTCCCTTATTTATGATGATTCCTCAATCGATATGCAAACATAGAAATCAGATAATGTTTTGCAATCAGCACATTCACATTTAGTCTAAAATCTGGAAATTGAAGTTAGAAGGAAATCTGGAAATCAAAGTTAGAAGAAATTCTGAAAGTTTATTTGAAACTTATAATTGTTTTACTCAGAATTGAAACTTAGTTTTGCTTTTAGGTATTAGAATCCTTCTATTAGGAAAGATTTGATTACATTTACAAGTTTGATGATCGTATATGTGAAAAGTGATTATGAGTTTATGAGTGCCTATTCAAAATGAGCAATGAAAGGCCACAAACATGTCAAGAGAAAGATAGAAAAAGTTGAAGGTGAGTTTGGTTACAGTGAAAGTCTCCTGCCAGGGGTTTTGGCCTAAGTTTTGTCCCAATTTTGTAAAGAATCCTTGCATAGAGTAGGAAAAATTGGAGTATCAGACAGGGGACCATTTACAGGTTTTGATGCAACTTAAGTGGTAAGAAGTATTTGGAGCTGATTGTCTCTACCTGGGGAATGAAGAAAACCTTGCTTGAATGTCAATTACCTCGAAGAATCTGATCTAGAGGAATACCCTTAATAAGTTACCAACCACTTGGGGGAAAATGTGCAAGAGACCTGAAGCACCACCAAAACATTGTTTTGCATTTTTTGGCCAAACAGTTGAGGGTTTTTACCATATGGGGTGCCATGAATATAAATATAAATGTTTTCATGGATCTTTATTTATGAAACTAGATAAATGGCTAGTTTTTAAAAGAAAACTAGGTAAATCCAGGAATAGCTCTTGTCTTCATATTATCCATATCGTTTCCAACTTTTAGAAATCATCCTAATGGCCAATTAATACTATAAATGAGGAGTTATGGGCCTGATAAGTTTGTTGTTCCAAACTGCTTCTTGACAGGCAGTGCCAGCTCAAAATTCTTGGAACATTAACTACTTCATCTTCCAACACTACCTTGAACTCTTACATTGTAGAGATTTGTATATAAATCAGCTGGTCAATGCTGTAAAGATCAAAGTATAATAGCTGTAAAATCCATTCTCATGGATTATTGTGCGTATCTCTCATATTACTGAAGTACACAACATGACAAGGACTCCACCTTCAAAATTATCAGCCAAAACTTTGTCTAGTGAAGCTATTAGAGGATTCTGACAATTGCTGTGACCTTGCTAAGAGTAAGTACTAGGTGGCACTCAAAACAAGAATAAATGCTGGACACTGGCTGTAATTCTGTCTTTAACATCAATATTGAGATGATTTCATGTGCTACAAAAGAGAGGCAAATTATGGTGGCGATTACCAGTGCCAATATTTATTGTAATGGGAGTACCACTCTAAAACCTAAAGAAGGAAGAGCATAGCTTCTACTCAGAGATGTGGTTCAGATTGACATTTCCTTGTAGATAGGTGGCAACATTCATTTCAATGATTTCAAAAGATGTTTTCAGAAGGTTGCATTTACCAAAGATGTTTCATGTTCTATTGTAAATGGGCAGCTGGTTGAATTGAGTTTGGGACATAGATGTGAGAAAGCAGTGCCAACTCTCATATGCAATCAACTTGTTTCGAGATGTACTCTATAGCATGGTGTCTATTTGATATTGCATGTCAAAGTAGCGCAATGTCTATGAGTCAAGGCCTAAGATTTCATCATCACTCTTGTAGGTCACCCGCATATGCCACTAGAGATGTCTCCTTCTATGAAATTCTCTTTGATCAATGCCAAAAAGTGTAGAGAGCTGATTGCCTAGATTAGGAACTTTGTTCTCTCATGATTAACCCCAAGAAGAAAGAGCATTGCAACTACTCAAAACCCTCACAAACATTTAGATGATATACTAGAGGTATGTGGATTAAACTATGATAAAGTATTTTGACACGTTCCATATGGCCCATGGAAGTTATTCATATGTTACCCCAAGTTTTGGAGATGGGGATGGCAGGAGACAGGGGAGACGTTTCAAGGAGGGGGACATGAGGGAGGTCAATTTTAGGGCACAACAGGGAATGACTACTAAGAAAATAGGAAAATTTTAAATTTTTTAAAAATATTGAAAATTTCAAATATTCATGTGATAGCATTGATAAGGCAATCATCATATACACCATAGAACCTTAATACATAATATTAGAATTCAATTGATAATTATTATTTTCATTTCATAGAGAGCAAAAAACAAATGAAGTTTTAACAAAATTTAATTGCATTCATTGACAATGTGCATATATATATTATATAAAAATTATGTAGAATTAACCAAAGGCTGCAAGTTTCAAACTACAAAATGGAAAAAATGAAAAATATAGAAATATGCAGCTGTCCCTGATCAGCAGCCCCCACACCCCTTTATTATTTTTATTATTTTTGTGTTTTTGAAAAAATAAAATTGGAAAGTGGCTGGGCCAAAGGGGACAGCTAGATGTCCCCGGGATGATCAGGGGATGTCTAGACGTCCCTTGGCCATCTTGGGGACTGCTAGCCATCCCCTAGTGTTTTCAATTTTCTGCTGCCCGTAGTGGGGATGTTTCCAATTTTTGGTGAATTTTGGGGACGGTGTGGGGTTGTTTTCGAGGTGTCCCCATGTCCTCAAAACATTTCTTGTTAGGGACGCCCTTAATTTGGCTGGGAATGCGTACCCGGGTTACATAGAGTTATTCATCATAGCTAGGTAAAGAAATCAATAGAAATGATCTTTGGTATCCCTTTACTACATGGTCCTTTGTATTGAAACTCTATTTTGGACAATGATGAGGTCAAGTCTTAGATTTAGGGGGTGATTTTGAAGATCATTTGTCATCAAGTGCTTTAGCCTAAGAAAGTTTGATCATGTTGGGATGAAAAAGTATAGGAAATGGTGATCATGTATTGGCTATAGGGCAACAAACAAATTCATTGTTGTAAATAACATACCTAATTGCCTAGGATGATGGCTTGCTAGACTAGTAAAGAGTTGCAAAATACCTCACCAAGTCTAGCTATCATCAACTCCCAATCAAGATGATTGTTTTTTAAATGACAACGTTTCAAGTTGAAGGAAGGATTCTTTTAGTGATAGGAAATGTCATTTGACTTGGCTAACACACCCTTGCTGTTTAGAAGAACAATGACTGCTATTCATTGAGTCACACTAACTACTTCATGGTCATTTATGTGAAGACATCTTATAGGTGGAACATTTAGAGTATGGTTGGGAAGTTCTTGACATCTTGCGGCAACAAAATTTATATGCAAATCTAGAGGGTTATTTGGTTGGCCGAAATGATTAAATACTAGGGCGATATCATTAATAGAGATGGAGTTCAGGTGGACCTAGAGTAGATTCACATAATTGGAGATTGGCATGTCATGAGGATGTTGATAAAGTTTTGCAAATTCCTAGGTCTATCCAATTTCTATTGCAAGTTTGTGGCTTTTGGATCACATGACAAGCGAGGAGCCAAAGGAAAGATAGTTTAATCAAAGTGCAATGGAGCGCTTTCAAAGATTTGAAGTGTCGACTATGCTTGGTGCCAATCCTGACCCTTTGTTTGAAGTAACAATCTTTCAAGATAGTGACTAATGCTTCATAGTGTGCACTTGACATTTGTCTCACTTAACAAGGTCATTGGGCTGCTTTCTATAAGGAGAAATTTACAAAAACAATTCATATATACTTGATGCGTCAATGGGAGGAACTCTATGCCATTGTCTAAGCTTGAGTACAATGGAAGCACTACGTTGTGGGAAATGATAGATCAAAAACCCTACAAGAAACTTGTTGTTTGTCATTGTGCCCTTGCTTGAGCTTGACAACAATGGAAGCACTACATTGTGGTCAAGCATAGATCAAAGTTCCTTGAAGTTACTCATTGAGGCATGTGTACTCGCAGATCAACAATAGGCAGTGAGTAACCAGCCCAAAAACCTTCCTAGTAACTCACAAAGCTTGAGCTAAAACTTGGCATATTATGCATGTTTGCAGTCTGCCCTAAAAAACAACCTTTAAGTGTTTTTCTTCTCAAATATATGACATTTGATCTCAGGATTTTGTGCTCTTGAATTCAGTTCGTTGATTTTTCAATTGATTTGTACATGTTTTTGAGTGATCTTTGATTTTTCACATCCTTTATAATGGTATTTCCATCTTTTCAAGGTCATAATGCTTGGCGCAATCGATCACAAACTCATGACTTTGAGCAGAGATGGGAAAAGAGGTGGCTTCAGTGATCTACAATTGTGTAATTACTTGGCAATTTCGTTGCGGCTCTTGATCCTATCCTCCAAAGTAACCTCTTGCGCTTTCATGCACCCTAGCTCCATCTCCTTAACCTTTAGGCTATGTTATTGAGTTACTTTAAAACAGGGGCTGAATTGTAAAAATATAGTTTAGGATATTGGTTCGGGGCTGAGATAGGCCAGGGTTTGCATATTGTCTAGTCAAAAGGACCCATAGGATATTTGGGGTGCTTGGGCTTGAACTTAGGCAGACACAAGGTTGTCCCCACAGAAAACAAAAAAACACTAAAAATCTTTAAAATGTTGAAAAAACAGATTTTGGATCTCAATCTAGTTTGTGCTCAATGTGCTTATGGGGATATGCTGGGGATAAACGTCAAATACATTAAAATTTTGCATCAAATCTCTTCATTCACTCACGAATGGCAACCATAGCCATGGTGTAGAGTGGCACAACTCACACTAGAAAAGGTCCAAAGCTCGATTCCTATGACCCCACTCTCTCTTGCCACTCCGACTCATGAGGACCTCCTATCAGAATTTATTCTCAGGCAGCATTTGATGTTAAAATACCGACCAGTGCCCTATAGCCAAGCTTAGAAACTGAATACCAACCAGCAACTTAGCCTTTAGGTAGTCACACACCAACACAAATGAAGCATCTATTATTTGTAAATGGTAATCCTTGATAAACCCTAGGAGGTGAGTTTTCTCAAATCGTGGTGACTTGAATCTATGAAAGATCACTCCTTTTCACTGAAAACTCCCACTTCAAACCCTATCTGTCATGAGAAAAATAAACTCAGTCCTTTGTGATTAAAATCAGATAGTATAGCCTAGGCACTGGAAAACCATTGTTTATTGATATTGGAACTGCTGTTGAAACCTTTGCCAAAGCTGCTGTAGATGGAGGCAAGCAACAAGGCAACTTCAAAAAGCTTGTTGAAACTGCCCAAAAATCTGCTATTTACTATCAATGATGACTGCAAACTGCCAAACTTGCCATAAATGAATGCCAAACAAAGATGCAACCTGTAAAAACCTGCAAATAAATCAGCTGAGCCTGGTGAAGAAAAGGATGACTGAACACTTGCTAATAACACTTGAAGGTCCTGCTGTTATCCTTTCTGAGGATGATCAAACAACAAACAATATGCAGTGAACTCCAAATGTGCACGTCCAGTCAATAAGGAATGGTGCCATTCTCACTTTCACAACCCACTGAAACCATAGTCTTCGTTGTCTTTACAAATGGCTGCAAATTAAAACGTTGTTCTTACCTTTGTGAATGAAGATCTGCAATGGGGAAAAACACAGCTAGATTGGCCTTTATGGACCTCACATTCCTGCCTTGTGCTTTTTTATTTTTGCAAATACCATGATGTAATGTCTGCTTCCCTTTGGTCTAGGGTTTTCTGATTAGCTCAGACAATTACAATGGAAACATAGAGAATTTTCAAAACATCCAATCTACTGTTAATGATAGTCAATGCTGCTAAATCACCCTTTTTGACTGGTAAATATGTTCATTCCATAAAGAAATCTGTAGGTCTGAAAATTGTCATATAAAATGCACTAGGGACAAGATGCAGATCAGAAATTTATAGCATTACAGTTCATAAACAAGTCTGCAGAAATATATTGCAACCGGTACAGATGCAGATCAGATATGTTTGGCATTAACACCAATGTTCCACGGAGTTTCCTAACGAAGGGACGTGGGGACGGGTTTCGAGGATGGGGGGACCAAGTTCCTAAGTTTGGGGACGGTGGCAGGGCAGCGGTGCTGATATACATATAGTACTTGAAAAACTAGTTATTAAAAGATGTATAAGAATTAAATTTCGAATGAGACTTCGGCAAATTAGTAAAATAACAAAATTGCAAATACTAAATATTAAAATTTTAAATACTTGAATACTAAATAAAATTTGACAAATGAAAATGCCAAATTGTAGATTTCTATCTTATCCAAAATATCATAAAAATGATTACAATGAGTAGCATGATATCAAAATAAGTACAAAATGTAAAAAAGTAGTGAAGGGAGGCCTCTAATCATCCCCAAACTCCTCATAATTGAAACTATTGGACTCCTCATGTTCAAGCTCAGCCAAACTAATACCAACCAGTTTGTTGTGACCTATTTCACACATCGCCCCATTGCAAATGGGGACCCCTAGTAGTTTTCTTTTTAAGGTTTTGTCTTAGCGTTGCAATTTCATAAGTCCGTTTCTTTGAGAGTTTGCAGTTAGGGTTTTGAGAAATCATCCGAGTCAAATAGGGAATTCAGGCTTTGAATAGTGTTTGGACATCGTCAAAGTGCTTAGAAGGTTTGGAGGACGAAAAATGCCATTGCTTTGGGTCAATTTTGACACCTTCCTATTTTTGTGGGATTCTGCTTTTTTGCTTTTTGCTTTTTGCTTTTTCTGCTTTTTTGATTTTTGGCACTTTGGGACCAATCCGGGAAGCAACTTTTTTGGCTTGCTTTTTGCTTTTTTGTTTTTTTCAACTTTTTTGAAAGTTGACCTAGGATTGGGTCCCTCAGGCCATGGCAACAACATTCCTATCTTCAGAATAAAAAATTTGTGTCTCCAAGTATAAAAAGCAAGGGAAAATCCCCAAGCGAGGTTTTGTTCTAGATGTTCCAGATAAATGTGAGGTGTTGAGCAAGAAACTCATCCAAGTGTTAGGCCAGGCAATATCTAGGCCATCCACAAAGTCTGCCCTAGAAGAATGAAAATGGTTGGCAAACCATAAGGTCCGCCCACACTTGGTTGGCAAAGCACAAAGTCCGCCCAAACATGGCTTGTTGAGCCGAAAGTCCGCCCAAGGTAGGGAATGGCACAAGAAGGTCAAAGTCTGCCCTAGTAATGTCCTAGAGCACTCCAACTCCGCCTTGTCCAAGAGCACTCCAACTCTTCCTTATCCAAGAGCACTCCAAAGTCCGCCCTAGACCATGAAGATGTCCAAACAAAGGCAAAGTCCGCCTAGCTAGAAAGAAGATGTCCTAACAAAGGCAAAGTCCGCCCAGCTAAAAAGAGAGAGAAAATGATCTGAAGAATAACAAGTTTGCCATGGATAAAATAAAAGTTTGCCATAAGTAAAAGATGATCAAGTTTGAAAAGGTTGGAAAAATAAAACTCAACACTTAGAATATTTTTATATTTTTCCGACACTTCGAAGAAATTTTCAAAATATCCAATACTTAGGAAAATTTTCAAACTCAAGAAAAATCTAGAAGATTCTGTGCCAACTTGTTTGAGGGAAAGATATTTTGGCTAAGGGTGGCGCCATGGTGAAAATTAAAAAACTTTCTCTAGAAGATTTTCAATGAAGATTAAATTGCCATTTTGGAGGAAATAAAACAAGTCTAGGTTCGACGAATCTAAGAAAAAAACATGAAGTTGCTAAAATCATCGAACTCTTCAGCTCTATATTAAGTTTAACTTGTCACTTTCAATTCATTCTCTCCAAAGTTCGATGGTGAAAAGGTTTTGGCTCTCTCAGGGTTGCGAAAGATAAATTTTTGAAGGACTTTCAAAGAATAAAGTAAAATTTCTGAGTTGAATGACATAATTTCCAAAAAAAAAGGTGCTTTTTCTGAGTTAAAGACAAAATTTTCAGAATTAAGGCAGATTTACAATAAAAAATATGGTTTTGAAGGTTCAAAATTTGAGTTTGATTGATTTCTTTCATCCTTCTTCTGTCTTATTCACTTATTCTTGCGAAATTTGCTAAGTGTTTAGCAAAATTCTTCCATTTTCAGTCTGATTTTTCACAGAATTTAGCTTTTTGGCAAACTGAAACTGAAATTTTCGAGTAAAAGGGTTCAAAAAAATCAGAATTAAGATCTTAAAAGTAATGTCAATTTTTCTTCATGTTTGTTGCAGGTTGATGACCACCAAAGGAGGACCTTCCAGAAAAGCTTAGATGAAGTTCGCCAATAAAGGATTGCAGCCGGAGTCAAAGATCAATTCCAGGTGGAAAAATGTTATAGACACCAACCTCGGGCACGTGGATTTCAAGGATTTAAAAAGGAGAATGTATGGGCAAGATGGACTCTTGCCAACACCTATTGCTTGCCGGATGATGAGAAATGGCATTGTCCAAGCGGCTGGATTTCCACTGGCTATGGAGTGTGTTGAGTTGATGATCAAGTGTGCCATACATTACAATGCACAAGAAAGACAAATTATTGTGCCAGATTGGAGAGTATTGGCTCACCTTGGAGAGTTAGCCATTCAGGAGGCATTTGGGATACCAAATTACAACTGGACTTCCTATAAAACCAAAGAAGACACCAGAAAATTTTTATGGGGGCCAGCTTCAGCTCTGTGCAACAAATGTCAATAAGTCATGGCTAGAAAAGCCAAGGCCTTCCCTCAAGAAAGTGCCAAAGAAGTTGCTTCGTACTGATTTCAAAGAGGAATATGGTGACATTATTCTGCTGTTAAACAGAGTAATGGGCAGTGCTCAGGGTACGCCATTTGAAACCTGGATGTAATATTTTATTGATGAGATCACCTTAGGTGTTAAAATGTTCAATTGGTCTCGGATAATCAGTGATAATCTTGATGAACAGTTGGAAAATTTGGAAAGGATGAAGTCCTTTACATGAGCTCGTACATTGTCTACTTGTTGGCTAGAAATTACAGATACACAGGATTGATTTGCAAAGGCGTGGTAGGTAATGGCAAAAATGATTTTAAGTCCTATGATTGTTATCCACAGCTGCAGCTTAGTGAGAAGACCCACTTTAGAAGGGTAAATGATGCCCTTTTGATGTACAACACCAGGACATTGCAGGGAGGAACTCATCAGAGGCTCACTCAGGAGGCCAAGAGCTTGATAAGCAAGTATGGATCCTAGTTTATCCAGTATCCAAGAGTCACTCATATAAGAGTTCAAGGATTTACCGGATGTCCTTATTGACTTTCGATTTACCCTACCAATGGAATGGTCTTGCTCGAAGTCCTTAGACAATTGGAAACATATCAGGGCTTCTAGAGAACAAAGCAGAAAGCGGCCATTTCTTTTCCATTTTTCATTGGAAATATGTTGGAGTCTTGCCCAACGACATAGGCAGTAGAGAGTGCCAGGTTGGAAATGCAGTGGTATCCATTCACATTCTAGCGGTCCAGGGCTGATTTTGATCCTCACAACCATATTGGGATAGTAAATGGAGAGAAGTACAGACATAGGGTAGACCTGGAGGATTTTTGGGCAAATGCTTCAAATGAGTTTGATATCAGGAAAAGACTATGGTCTAGATTGCCAGTAAGCTTGATCAGAACAACCGAGCTTTTCCATGTGCCTGACCAGTTAGAGGATGATGGAGAATATGTTCAATTGCGCTTTGATGAGAATTCTAGCGGTCCAGGGCTGATTTTGATCCTCACAACCATATTGGGACAGTAAATGGAGAGAAGTACAGACATAGGGTAGACCTGGAGGATTTTTGGGCAAATGCTGCAAATGAGTTTGGTATCAGGAAAAGACTATGGTCTAGATTGACAGTAAGCTTGATTAGAACAACCGAGCTTTTCCATGTGCCTGACCAGTTAGAGGATGATGGAGAATATGTTTAGCCACGCTTTGATGAGAATTGGCCTCTTCCTCCTGTGAAATGGTCAGAACCAGAGCTCACAGATCTATCCACCTTGATGAAGCCAGTTGTTCAGTACTCACAGTGGTGGGTTGATCAGCAAGTCCAGGGACTAAGGCTAAGAACTTTGACCCTCACTTATAACTTGATGGGAAACATGGAATCATATTCTTCGAATGCAGGAGCATCCCAAAGTGCCAGATTAATTGAAAGCATTAATTCCAGGAAAAGGAAGGAAGCAGTTGATGGCTCCACAAAGTCAAAGGGGAAGAAAATTGTAAAGGAGGAACTTGTTCAGAAGAAGTAGAGATCAAAGCCATCCCATTCTGCCACGTCTAGGGATGTGAACAAGGTGTTAACTATTGAGGATGAGTAATTGGCTGAAATAAGGATTCCTTCTCCAATCCATGAGGAGAATATTGAATCAATCTAGCAGGACATTGATGAGCCCCCATCTCCTATAGGCACGAAAATACTTGAATCAGAAAATGAGACGGATATTTTGGATAAGGAATTTCAAGAGGGAATGATTTCCGCTCTTAGAGGAGTTCAGGATATTCCATGTGAAGAAAGTAATCAAGAAGAGGAAGGCATTGATCAACCTACGATTCCTGATTGGTTGAAAGAAAGGTTGAAAATGAAAGCACTAGTGGAAATTCAAGAAGAAGATGATACAATTGATTTCTTGGCCAGATTAGAGAAGGTTACTGCAAAGAAGCCAGCCAAAGAGGTTTTCCACAATCCAGAGAGATGAAGCCGACTGTCGTTCAGTGCAAATTGCTGTACCAACAGTGGACAAGGCAAAGAAATATATTACTCCTCAGGAGTATGTAATCACTACTATCGACTTGGCATCAACTAAAAAGGGTCAAGAGGTTGAGGACTTAGACAATTCAATCGTTTCCATGAAGGCAAGATTGGAAAAGGAGGTAGGAAAGAAAAGAGAATACAGAAAGGAAATTGAGTGCCTGAAGGAATATATTCAACACTTGACCAAACCTCTTGATCAAGGCGATTCAGTGGCTCCTCCACTTTTGAATTCTTCGCAGGAAGCAATCAAAGATTTTGAACAAGAAATGATAACAACCAGAGAGACCGAAGAGTGGATGGTGAGAAAAAGTGAAGAAGCAACCACATTTGTGGAAAGATTAATATTGGCCTATGGACAGACTTCTTTGCTTTCCAAAATTGCAGTCATGGCGGAAGCATGGGATAACCTTTAGGATGTTTAGGACAAAATTATCTTGTGCCTCAGAGTGTTGAAAGGAATTCCAAAGCAGGAATTGATTGATGGAAAAGTAATTACGGCAGGGGCTACATATGATTTCAACACTTGGTACTGGGCATTGGTTGCACGAAGCGAAGTCTTAGAAAAAGTGAAGGTTGGTGGTAATCAGAGCTGAGGAACAGATAAGAGAGATTCAAAATAAGATTTTCCTTGTAGCTGTGGATGTACTTCAGAAGGAGACCATTCGAGAAAATGATATGCAATTGGAAAGTCTAAAGCTCAGAACTCAGGAGATTTTATTTGCCATCACTGGACCAGTCCTGAAGTAGAATTTGACTAAGGCATCGAATTTCTTGTCCATTTGGGATGCCTTTCAAAAACAGGCATTGGAATGGGAGATTACTTTTTCCGTGTGTAAAGATGACTTGGACGGATTGGAATTCAAGGTGAATATGGTGCCACATGTCACGATGGAGGAGGTCAGCCCGATTGTGGCCAGATTCATTGAACATACTGCCACTCAAGAGGATAAGGATGCACCTCCTAGAAGATAGCTCCTTGTGCCACTTGTCCTCCATGCATTCACTAGTGATGTTATTTTGGGAAACCCTAATTAGGGTTGTTGTGTCTTAATCTCAGCCGTTGATCTTAGATTGATCTCGGCCTTTCATTTGTTTTTTCAAAACTCTATATAAACTCCTATTCTCTCATTTCATAGTGTGAAGAATTTTTTATGAAATTGTTGCTTAGAGCTACTTGGATAATAAAAGTTCATGTTGCAATTTTGCTTTGAATCCTTCTTGTTATCAAGTGGTTGTATGGTTGCATATCTCCTTCAACATAGAATAAATTTAGAATAGAATTTGATTTGCACACTTGTTAGATGAATGAAAAATTTGATAGTATAGATTGGTGAAACTCATGCTCATACTTTCTTTGAATGAATGATTTTTGTTCAATGCGTAAAGTTAGCCTGCGCCTATATTGTGAATGCCTTAACTTCTACTTTTAATAACATATTTTTCTATTGATGGTATTATTCATGGTATGAAAATCTTGAGCCCGACCCTAGAAGATTGCACTTACTTTGTGTAGTTGTCATTTATGTGGCGAAGCAAAGTGTTGTTATTGGTTTCACCTAGTCTTTACCGTTTCTCGAGTTCTTAGAAGTAGCATAAAACTTCTAAACCCTTATCCTTTTTCCTTTTTTTTTGAAATTCCAAAATTGAAAATCTAAAAAAAGAAAAAGGGCATTTACTATCAAATTCGTCTAAGTCCTAACTTGTGAATGATTTTTAAGCATAAGTCCCCCTTGTAGTTCAACATACATAACCAAGGAAGCTATCCCACATAAAGTTGCCTGTTCGCGCATATAAACCTTGGAGTTGTCGTGTGGTCTTTCTTGCAATCTTGGTACACGTAGTGATTTTGTTCAAGAGAGGATAGAGTGTCCTTGACATTTTATTCTAATGTTTGGTGAATGATAAAACGTACACCAACACAACCCTGCATTTGAAGTCGTAGCATCCTCATCAATCTATGCTGACTCCTCTGGCTCTACATCCCATCGTGCTATTGGACTCTCTTTGTACACAAGTGTTTTGTGGTCAATGAGATGCAAAGCACTATGTACAACCACAAGCTTCTTTGGTCTCTTAGAGGTAAGTCTGTTCCTTTTAAGAGAGTGGATGAAGCTATAGGTAGACTAGTTCCTCTCAGTAGCTGAAGAACTAGAAACTTGAGATAGCAATCGAATGGCTAGAGTGGTAGTCAAAGATTTCAATCCATGGCAATTCCACCACAAAATTGGGTCCTCCTATCTCATAGTTGCCATAGCCATCTTGGCCGCATTAGAATAACCCCTAAGAGTGGCAAATTTGGTCCACTTAGTACGAATCGTGTTGGCATCTTTAGGATCATACATATTCTCAATAGCCCTAAAGAACCCTGCCTTCACCTCAACATCCTATATCTGTGTAAGTCTACCAAACCTAGTCTTGTACCACTTACGATTAAATGCATAGGCAACCATGTGCAAGGGAGTGTTGAGCTTCTCCCATCTTCGATAAATGATTGGCTGAATGTGCTCATTGTAGAATACTAATGTGGGGTTCTTCTCTCGCATGACAACCCTCATCCAGTCAAGCATAGAATCAATGCACTCATACACCTCTCCAAGGTTAGGTGCATCCGCATCTCCATATTTGATTACCTAGAAAACTGGAGCAATGATGGAGACTATATATTTTGCATCACTCCAAAACACATCACTCTTCATTGTATCCTTCACCCTCCTCTCGTGCTCTATCTTGGACTATATATATGAAATAGGATGCATATCTGGTCTCAGTAGGTTTCAGGAACTCCTTAGAGAAGCTCCTAAAGAGTGCATGTAAAGTGTGGCGGTTGCAGATAAACATCTGCACATCTCTAACATCACTGACCACTGCTCTGAACCACTCAATCTTCCCCATGTCCTTGAGTGCATTGTTCATGGCATGCACACAACACGGAGTCCACCAAATATGTCTATAAGCTGCCAAAACAAGTTTCTCTGTAGCTTTGCACACATGTGTTGCATTTACCACTACTTGGACCACATTTTGTGGCCCAAGCTCCTCAATAGCCTCCTTGAGGACTTGAAACTGAAAATCAACATTTTTGCGATGCTTTGTTCAATCGATTGCCTTAAGAAAGTATGGGCCCTTTGTACATGTAACCATGATATTGATAAGTGGACGATGGCTAATGTCCATCCACCCATCCATGACTATAATACATCTAGTCTTCACCCAATATTCCTTCATTTTCTCCATCAACACATTGATCTTGAAATAGGTCTTATCCAAGATTGTGGTCTTCAATTTTGTCTCACTTGGTGGCACATATGATGGTCCTCCCCTTGCTACCATTGACATCATCTCCCTATAATAAGGAGATCGAGCTACATGAAATGGGATGCCATTGTCAAAGAAGAAGTTGCCAATGGCATCATCTATCTCATCCTTCAGTTACACATTGAACAAATCAGCTATGGGGTTACTTTGCAATTTGCGTTTCTCCTTACCCTCTCTTGCATGGGCATTGGAAGAAGAACCTGGCATCACTCCTACTCTCGTCTGCAAAGTATGACTAGAACTTTGTGGCTGGCTCTGTTGAACATGTGCCCTATGAGACAAAGTAGTAGGCATAGTTTTAGTTGTACTGTCATTAGGAACACCCTATAGTTTATTTATCTTAGCTTTGTTTTTGAGGTTTGTCGGTTTCGCCAAAAAAGAACATGTCTCCACACCTTTTCCTCAAATAAAAAGGTGTGCATTAACTCTAGTAATGCTGCCATACTATTCTAGATCACAAAAGTGGCACTTCCACTTGTGCCACCAGATGTCCATGGCTTGCTTGGAATTTTTAATCATAATTCCATAAACATGGTTGCAAATGCATATTCATAGATTCATTTCAATGTTGATTGTTCATTTTTCATTTTGTCATCAAGATTCAACATCAAATTAGATTTTGAAAATGAAACTTAGAAACAAAACAAAAAAAATTGAAAAAACTTCAAAAAGCAGTCATAGAAACCTACCTTGTGCTTGAAAAGTTCCTCTAAGTTGATGTAGAATCCTCCACCTCTTCTTCTTCTTGCTCCTTCTCACGCTTCTTGCACTTGCAACACCTCAATCTCACTCCTTTACTCCTTGACTCACTCTTTTCTCTCCTCTTCACCTAGCTGTTTGAAAACAAAGAACACCAAATGTGAGGAAAAAATGAGGATTTGGGAGTGTTTTTTTAAATCTTAGAGGGCATGGAGGGGGCCCACTTGCCATTAGGGCTTGCTCCTAAGCACAAAAACTTTTTTTTTTGGGATGCCTAGGCCAGGAAACACCTAGATGTCCCTGGGACGCTTGGGCATCTCCGGGACGTCTCAACGTCCTCGACGAACCAGCGGTGATGGGGGTACGGTGGGGGATGTCCCTGACTCGTTCCCACATCTCAGGGACGTCCTCATCCCGAAAACATGAGGATTGGGGGCACACATCCCCATGCAACATTGATTAACACTCTTAATTCTACAATATAAAGTTCACATACAAACTGTGGTGGCAATATAGGACCTGGTATGATCTGATGCAATGAATAGCAGGCCATGTTCACCCTTGTTTGAGTGGTTTAATGTCCTAAAACTTGCAACAAGTTGGTTTCTAACCCGCTGAGTTTGAAAATAGGTTTGAGCATTGTCCTCTTGAGAATATTAGATCTGTTTGCTTATTGGCTCCAAAGTCCACAACCCTAGGCGCCACTCTAGTAGATGTTGTTCAAGCCAACAAACCTAGGTTCAACTTCAATGCATGCATTTGAATGTAGATGAAATCCTCTCACAATTTGGCACTTGGCTGGTGTGAAACCTTGAAAGGCAGCTAACACAAAACAGATTCACACCTAGGTGAAAAAGGGAAATCCTGTATTAGAAATTGCAATTGTGGAAGGAAAATTTGACAAGATAAGGTTATGGTTTTCGTCTCAACCTTGATGTCTACTAGGGTTTGCGCCCAACAGGCCACTTTGGGAAATAATTCCAAAAGTCATGTCAAATTCCTAGATATTATGCCCAGCCAACAAGCAGCTTATTTATACCTATTTGAAAAAATGACGCTAGGGGCCAAATCTATGCTGACTTGCTAAAAGAAATTATTTTATTTTTATTTCTATTTATTTCCCAAAATTGGGTGCCCTATTTAAATTTTCAAATATTTTGTTTATTTAGTAAATTTGTTATTTAAATTTATGGGTGTTTAAAAAACACTTTTTTATTCATGGCTGGCTGACCCAGCTGTTGAGGGAACATGACAGCCCTCCCTCCCTCAAATTGCTTGCCCTCAAGCAATTTCAAACTTGATGCTCAAAAATCTCCACTCCTTCCCATGTAGCGTCCTCTAGAGGAAGATTCTTCCATTTCACCAAATACCTGGGAATAACTTTGTTTCTTAGCTTCTTTTCTCTCACATCAATGATAGCTTCCAGTTCCAAAATCAATCTCCCTTCATCATTAAGTGGTGGCAACTCAAGTGATGGTTATGAATTCTTTTGTTTACTAGAATTCTAGCTTGTATGCAGCCTCACCAATTTTTCTTATGATCCTATAGGGCCCATAAAATTGTGGTTTCAACTTCTCAACTCCACTCCCTTTGAGTGAAGATTCTAAATACAAAGTTTTTGGTACTAAGCCAAATTCTATGTATAAATCTTGTTGTTTGTCACTTGTAAGCCATTGTCGAGTCTTGTTGCCAATATTTGTCTATTTGTCATTGTCTATTCTAGTCAACACCTATGTAGGACCCATGAGTGAAGGTTTTCAAGCATGCCAAGGAAAGGCATAAATGTGATCTAAAGCATGTCAAAGGAAAAGAAAGTTATAGTGAAGGGCCAAAATCACATAAACATAGATGGCATACTCGCAAAAATCTCGCTGAGTCAGCGAGTACTTGTTGAGTAAAACTGATGGTGAGTTTTAGCGCTCTTTACTCGCTAAAGAAACTCATCAAGTTTTTGGCAAGTTTGACAAAAAATATCGCTAGATACATTAAAAATGCAAAGCATGAAAAAAATAGTCAAAAACTCATGATTTTGCCCTATAAATCCACGAACACCCCTCACACTTCCTCACATAGCACTTGGAGAGAAAATATTCTTCATAAAAGTATGCCAAACACCTAATTTCTCCCTTAAGTGATGAAATTGTTAAATGGTGTGCAACAAGAATTTTTTTTTGGTTTCAAAGGGTTCAATTTAGGCTTTGGTGGCGGGGGCGTTGCCTCTCGACCTCGCTAGGGGTGTCGCACCCAAACCCCCACAAGGGGCACCGCCCCTCAACCCCATTGAGATCTCCACTCCCAAACACCCACTAGTTATTGGGATCTCTTCTCATATAGGAAATTTGATTACAATGAGGGGATTTGAGAGTGGAGACTGGAATCGACAACCGATCCAGAGCAGGGTGGAGGTTAACAACACTATCTTAATTGAACAAGTTTTGCAACTTTGAAACCCTAACTTGGTGATTACCTTCACAAATCTCATATTTCCCTAGTAGGACAACAAACAAGCTTTTCTTAACATAATTTGCAGGGCAGACCTCAAACCGACAAACTAATCATAGATCTAGATACTCTTTATCCCCTTACACAACATATCTCAATTGCAAGTGGGGTTGTTTTGGAACCTAATGGCCAAATTTCTGCTGCTACGCTTGACAATAGGCCTAATTAGGCTTGTTTGCATAGGTCACCATAAGGTTTTCAAAACCCAAACCTCAAACCTTCACACAAATGGCTCAGACATGTCAAATTGGGTCTGCCTCAACCTTCCCAAGCATTACAAACACCTTCCAAAGAGTTTCTCTACAAACCCCAACTTCTATGCAACTTATTTGCCCAAAAGATGAGATTTTCCACCTAGGGCATCAACAAATCTTCACCAATCTTCCTCCCCTTCTCCTGCAAACATCAAGAACACTAAATACACCCTATCTACATCCATTCCACCGAGTTTAGGGCCAATTCATCGGTGGAATGGAGAGAAACTCATTTTTCTTGCCTTAAACCAACCCTAGTCTTGGTTTTCAACAATTTTCAGGAAAAATGCTCTAACTCACTCAAATTTTAATGAAATCAGATGAAACCAATTGCAAACGAACAAGGATTCACAACATCATCAATCCCAATCAAGATTTGTCCACTCTCAGCCCTTACAATTCTCTGGAGCAGCAGATAACGTTCAGATTTTGGAAAAACAAAGTAGTTTCTATTGATTTTCTTCAAGAATACAATCAATCAACCAAGGCTTCGACCTTTTCAAGCTTATGTTCCCAACTTTTCCCAACCTTTCCCAACTTCCATTTTAGTTACAACTAACCAACTTCCTCATACACAAACGGTGACTCTTCACATTCCCTGTTTTTTTCATTTTTTACAACTTTTGCAAACTTGACAACTTATCCCACTAGACACATCAAACCACCTAACAACCTAAAATTGACTCAAACACACACAAAGACATAAAACATGGTCTTTAAGACCTTATTACAAACAAAATGACTCAACCACACCAAAAGACTAACATTTTGCAACTTTTCCATGAAGACCCTATGGTGCTCTGCACCAACAACTTAGGCAATTATCTTTATCACTATCATAATATCATTGATTAGAACTTCTCCCCAAGTTTTCATTAGACTGCAATGGTGTGCAAAGATTAGAAGCTCTCCCCAAGTTTTCGCTAGACTAGGATAGAGGAGGATGTCAAATGTTGTAATATGCAATTTATGAATTATGATGATGATTTTCAAAGACAATCATTATAAATTCGTAATAGTTGCTAGGTAACTATTGTATTGGGATTTTGCACGATGGTGCAATTTTGTACACAATTTGTATTCAAATGAATCAAATTTAATAGTAAACACTTTCGTACTCATTTATGGACTCATTGGATATATTTTGTCTTTGAATTTTGCAAAAAAAAGAGTGTTCTTAAAGAAATTTAAGCAATTTTTTAATTTGCCGAGTTTTTTGCCGCGTCATAAATTTTGGGTCTGCCGAGTCCAAGTTTTCCAACTATGGGTATAACTCATTTTTCTCTTATCAGATTTCAAACGCGTTTTGTGTTTTACCATTTCCGTCTCTCACAATATTTGTATTCTGCTTTGTACCATGTGGATACAATCTACCCGATGTGTCTGGGATCATTAGTCCAGCTCATTCTCATAAGCCCGCCAACTCTGAGTAATTGTCAGTGCCCTTTGTGCACATTTCCTTAGCTGGACTGAGCTGGACTTGATCATTCATTTTCTGTTATGTATATAAGAGATGCTGGGCATTGGCATCATACTGTGTCCTACTTAGGGCCCAAACAGCATTTTAAAAAGTAATTAAAAATAATGTCCTAAAAAATATTTAGGATGCTCTTATACTTTGGGTAATATCTCCATGAAGTAGAACTATCAATAGATAAAGTAAAACATGTGTATTTAATGATAATTGGAGAACTAAACTAAGTTAGTTTGAGGAGATTCCATATTGATGAGTTGCCCAAAACAGCAGAAAGAGTGGCACTGTTTGTTATCATTTTCATGCTTTGTGGCCCATTACAGATCTGGTGATGTTGGCTCTTGTTAACCTTTTCTCCTTGTCCACCATTCTTCATCCATTTTTAACTCAGTCAATGGTTAGAACCTCACTCGTGGACAAGTAATTTAACAAGAATGGGCCTATGAGATTGATCCCCTGGGACTTGTGTGGTTTTGATTGATAAAACTTCATTATTGCTAGACATTCAATGTCACAGCATGGATATTCTTGAAGTGCTCTTGAACCCCAATCAAAGTCTTGTTTTGTATATGTAAGGATCCCACTGCATTCAACCTTTGCATGAAAACTGGACTCCTGCTGCCTGATTTCCTTGCATTTTCTTCCTTTTAGGATTCTTGCCGAATGGACTCAGGTTTGCAGCATTTTGTGCACTGTTTTTGATGGCTGCTCAGCCCATTATTTAGTCATTGAGAATTATTATTATTAGTTACCATAACAATGATGTAACTTCGGCATTACTAATAGAGCATTTCAATTAGTGTAACTTACTTTATTGCAATCTCTTTTCTTTCTTTCTCCAAGTTTCATTGGGGTCAACCAATACGTCAATGCTAGTAAACTAAAATTCTTCCAAATTAAATTAACCACCTTTTTCTTGTTCCTTTTCACTACAAGCATAAAACTCCTGTTTGTTGCAGTGTACTCTGGATATCTGTCCCTGGGGTTTTATGCATGTCCTCTAATACAGGGATGTCCCAAGGACAGTGGGACAAAATATCTCTCTGCTATTGTTAGTGCTCGGGACCAAACATGGGGCCATCCCTAAGATTTAAATGTTACATTTGGCTATGCAAAAGGAAGAATGCAGACAGGAGGGCATTACTGATTAGAAGCAAGGAATAAATTATAAAACACACATCCGTCAATTGTAGTTAGGAACCTATTGAATGGAAAGCAAATGTGTGATCTCATCTTATTGGTAGTTAAAGGCTAAGCTACCGAATCAGAATGAGGGATGGGTATGGGTATGGGGGTACGATATGCTGGTATGACAAAATTTGGAGGGCTGGGTACGTTTTGGGTATTCGAAAGCAAAAGTTAAATTCGAAATACCTGCTCAACAAAATTACTATAAATATCTAAAAAGTTGAAATATAATAGATTAATGCATTTAAAATATTTAATATGTATACATAAAACTAAAATGTTATAATATTTATAAATTATAAATATTTATAACAATATATTTCTTCCCCCCTTACTTACATCATAAAGTGCATCTCGATACTTGTCATTTATATTAATGCGCCTTGTACAACAAGCCATTTGATACCTGTCGTGTCTTGTCTAAAATTATTCATTGCGATACTCGGATTTCTCACTCAAACTCTCGTGTGCCCTCATGGTTTAATGACTCCAAAATAGCGTGAGATCCCATGTCAACCCCAAAATGCCTCCTCTCAAATGTTTGTGATTAATAAATCCCTTGAATGTCACATGAAATACACCTTTAAAAATTCACAAGTATAGGGTTTTGGTTTAGTATTGCTGAAATAGTCATTTAGGGGTTCCAACTTTCTTGTTAAAGAGCTAGAAAAACACGTTGAAGCTGCATGTTGAACCTTGTGCAAACTGATGGTCAATTCCACTCCGTACTCAATTTTGGTATGACTCGTACTCGGAAACAACCAGTTTTCAAGCCGATTCAGTAACTTAGGTTAAAGGTTTTTTAATGCCATATAAGAGCCTTGTTCTTAGCGGTGGTTAAGTCAACCTTCAAGTGCGAAGGCAAGGAGGGCTGCTTACAAGTGTCAAGAAGAGATCCTTACCTTATGCCTTTTGGAGGAAATACATGGAGCTGTTCAAACTTATTTTTTTGTTAGCTGATATATTCAATGTGTCCACAAGCTATTTCAGATTGACATTATATGGGCTTATGTTTAAATGTTCATGATCTTACTAAGTTACTAGTTATGGTTCACGTTTGGGTTTAGTTTCACGGGTTTGGTTCGCAGAGATGGGTTCATCTATACACACACACACACACACACACACATATATATATATACACACACACACACACACACATATATATATATATATATGCACATACATATATGTATACACACTCATATGCATGCATGCATGTATTTATAGCAGTAATTGAGTTCAAAATACCACATAACATCATATAACAAATAAAACCATCATAAAAACTAAAAATACTACAATCTAAATTTCGAAGCTTGAATATTGATAAATATTTATTGTTCAAACTTCAATATTAAAATAAAAAATAATAATGTCAACAATAAGCCATCATGCTTGAACATTATATGGATCTTCAAAACTATGATCATCATCATCGATATTAGATGTGCGTACTAGTATGTTAGAAGATCCACAAACAGTGCCATTGGCACTTGCATGCTTGCTATCTAGCTCCTCCTCAAGTGCAACATTTTGGGAAGTGGAAGCATCCAAATTAGCATGCTTTGGATTGATATCTCACATCTTTGTGTCTCCTTCCTTGTAACCAATTTGTTTATTGAATGGTTGGAGTATGTGCACCGAATCCTTTTAGATGGACTAGCAACCTATTAAGATGAAGTTAGAGAGTTATAGTTATAAAATCTAAAATTATAAAAAAAAAAAAAAAAAATAGAAAATAAAAATTTGTAAAATTTACTTGCAATAGAGCTTTGATCACACAAGGTTGTAGGTGTTGGAATGCTTGGCAATAGAAGTAATGCCAGCTATGAGCATCCTTCTGGAACTTGTGATGAAGAGCTTCAATACTTTGACCATTGGAGTGTACAAAATCAATAATCGCATTCTTGACCATAGATGAAAAACTTGTGAGTACTTACAAGCTTCACGAGTACTTATGGGCCTAAATCTCATCAAGTAATCATAAGAAGAAAACTTGGTCTTGAGTTTTGTAAACTGCTTGCGATGCATTTTATATGAAAAATCATAGTTCTCACCATGACTTGTGAATATGAAAAACTCAACATTAAAAATGTGCAAAAGGCATGAAAATATGTGACGATTTTCATTTGTAACTACATTTACTGTGTAACAAATGGACGGTTGTGTTTGGACTTTAGGGCATGATTGTGAGATTGAGGGTTGTGTTAGATCATTTACAATGTTTAAGACCTGCATTTGGATTTTTGTGGGTCTACATTATATTTCTATGATTTGAAGATTCTAAAGTCTTGTTTAAGCTTAGTTTTCTATTTCGATATTTCTTCGAATCAAATATTTCTAAATCACTATTTAATATATCCGAAAATATTAACACGAAATCTCTATGCTACTTCTAAAAGCATAGTTCCCAATTTATAATAGATAATAATAGTTGCAAAGATATGTATTAATAAGCTTTATAACTATAGCTTGTTAATAGCATAACTAAACTATGCTTTAGGCTATTTCCCCCTTTTATCTTTGGTTATCATTTATGAGTTTGTAATTTTTATTGATATTGAAATTTGAACTTGGTTTTTGGTCTATGATGTGTATTGAATTTCTATTTTGATCTATATATGAAGGTAATCAATAATATGTTCTATAAATTCAATAATATGTGTTTTTGAAGAATATTTCAAAAAAAAGAAAGGTATATTTTAATATTTGATATATTTGTCAAGTTATTGTCGAGTCTTGTGTTTTAAAATATTTGGATCAGCAAAGCAATTGCCAAGTCTAAGTTTTCCAACTATGGTCTTAACTAAATTTTACAAATCAAGATCAAGGAAGAGCCTATGAAATGCAGCCTTGAATCCTTCACTGACTTCAAAATCTCTGTATGGTGCAACCCTCATCAACATAAAAAGGATCTCGACACTAGAATATTATTGGTTCAATGCAAGAGCATGAAGATGTATGGGGTGGTCATTGTGTTCCATCTTGCTTCAATAATTTTTTGCATTTGTTAATGAAGACTTCAGATTTTATTAATGAATGAGAAAGGCACGATTTGTTTCTTCAAAGTCAGATTAATCAAAAAGAATAAATGGAGAGACATAATACTTTGCAAGAGGTGCGGTCTATGGATTAAAGGTTGCTAAAACAGATAGATGTGTTCTTTCAAAAAAAGTTGCTATGTATGGGCAACATTTATAATTGATATCCAAACCAGATTTGCACTGTAGATGTGTGGAATAAGAGTGAGTGGAATGATTGTGTAGAAATCAGAGCAGCATAGTACTTTCTTGTGTGAACATTGAAGAAGAATCTTATATCACAAAGAAGTATAAAGGATAGAAGCAAGGTGCAGATCTGTTTGAAGATCTTATTCTACATTTGAATTTTCAGTCAAGTAAGTCAAGGTTGGTGCCTTGCAAAAAGGAGTTGGTGCTCCTTGTAGGTTGGTGCCTACAACCATTGTAAACTCATTTAAATATAAAGTACATTATTTTGTACCATGGTTTTCTCCCGTAAGGGTTTCCACATAAAATCCTAGTGTCAACTTGTTCATATTGTTATATTCTTGCATAGTTGTAATTGTGATAAAGTTTGAAATTGGTAAATGTTGAGAAGTTAAAAATTGCAATATACTGATTCACCCCTTCCCCCCCCTCCACTCTCAATATATTTGTGTGCTCATCATGTTTTGTGGCCCCCTTTCTTCAATGGCTGTCATGAGGATGATAGCAATAAATGCACCATCCTTCACTTCCCCTTCACAATTCATTGCTCTTAAAAACATTGCCCCTTTATGGGACATTGCAATGACATTGATCAATGGTCGAGTTTTAGCATCTTTCCATTGATTGGAAATGATGGACATCCCTATCTTAACCCACAAATCATTTATGGGTTTGAATGAATCCTCTACAATCTTCACCTCTTTTTTCAATAAGGTGTTGCACAGGGCACTTGTACCTTTTGCAATATGGTGAGTGAACAACATTGAAAACCAATTCGTTTGCATTGATACATCTTGCAATGTTGATCAACAATGTCTTGAGACTAATTGTGAAATGCAATTTCCAATGATCCCTTTGGTCTCTTTAGTGTAATGATCATGGGCTCATTATTGGTGGCAAAAAAAGGGTTGCTTTCCACCACAAGTTTAGGTTTAGATGGGGAAGAGGAGGCTTCATTCCTCAAGATCCTTTCTTTGCCAAAGGATGATTTGATCTATGACCTACCACTTCATTTGCTTTCTTCTTCTCACTAATAAATGCTATCACTTGCTTTGATGGAAGGAATAAACCATTGCTTCTTGGTCAAGCTTTGATGTCTTGTGACTTGTCCACAAATGCCACATAAATGGGCTGTCACCTAACTATATGAGCTTGAATACTTGACAATGCACCCATTGCAAATCCAAACATAACCCCTACCACCCATAGTTGGTTGTACCATTTAAACATACTTCCAAAGGAGAGAGTTTGGGTTTGTTTTGAAGTGGGGTTGGCCCAGAGTTAGATCTAGCTGCCATTTTAGTTCCTTGGGCAATAAGTCTGACAAATAACACACACACACACACACACGTGTGTGTGTGTGTAACCTACATTTAAATTTTTTAAGCATATGCCACAAATTTATCATATAATGAAAACAAAACAAGAGATCATTTATAAATATAAAATGCGGGACCAAAAAAAAAAAAACAAACTTGTATCCTTTTGCAAAACCTTCCTCTATTATCTCCTTGGCAGCAATTGAGCTCTTGCATGTACTTAGAAGTAGCAAAGTAGCCATTTGGGAATCTTTACTAATCAATCTTCAACTCTATTTGTGCAATGGCAAGCAAGATTGAGAGTTCAGTAAGGACAAATGGCTTTTTTTTTTGCATTCATAGTGAGGTAAAACTGGTTTGTTTTAGTCTTTCAAATGCTTCAAAAATAACTTTTAGGGTTAGCGATTTTATTTTATCCATCATATTCAAAGTCAAATGCCAAAAATGATTAAGAAAGCATTCGTTTTGTAGAAAAAAATGTCCAAATTGTTCTTGGGTTTGCCCAGGTTCATCCAAGATGGACCCACAGATGAAAAGCTGCTCCTGGGATGACTTCTTGGCTAGACCAAACTGGATCCTGAACTAGGTGCAGATTGGACCTGGATTTTGGGCCCTTATGCACAAAACCAGTCACTTGGGTGTTTTAAAATTTAAGCTTCTTGTAGTTTGTCTAACCAAACTTAGGTGTTCTAATTTATTTGGATTTAAAATTTATATACTATTTTGTATATATTAATATTATCTTAATAGCTGTACCCTCATTGTCCCCAAAATCTGAAATAAAAATTGCTGTTCCCAAAATCCATCCCTCTATCCTGGGAACTTGCAGCAGCGATTTGTTTTGAGCAAATTTTCAACCTTAATCAACTTCAATTATCAACTTTTGTTTTGCTGAATTGATATTCCATATGAAATTATTTATATACTACATGTTTTGGGATATTTTCTTGAAAACTATTTCAGCTTATTTTTTAATCTTTTAACTTAAACACATTTACAGTTTTTTAAATCTGTCTTTTTTTTCTATTTAAATTTTTTTAACAAAGATGTATTCTATGTGGATAAAATTTAATGAGTGCTTTCCCTTTTACAGAGATGACTGAGGAAGAAGCTGAGGATAAATTCCAAAGTGTGATTCAGGATAAATTTTCTCTTTTTGGAGGAGTAAGATGTTTAACACTGACACCTTCATTTTTTTTTGTGAATGCGCCATGCAATCTTTTTCTAGTTTGGTTATTCAAGGCTGATGTATATGTGCTGAACCTGCAGCTGTTCCCAGTAATAAGGTTAATTGTTTGCTTTTAATTTTTTTAGATTTACATTTTTAATTTTAATTTTAAAAAATTTCTTATCTGAGTTATATGCTTGTATAGTTGCAATGTTTTTTTTTTTCTCAATATAGTTTTATAATGTATCTGAATGGTTCTATAATGTAATTCGTAATGATTATTCCCAGTTTTAAGATTGAATAAGAGTCTTCCATAGCCGTTTGTCCTAAAGAGCTTAATTTTCTTGATCTGTTGACTCTTCCTGCCCAATTGTTCATGTTCCTTTTCATTTTTCTATACCATTGGCATCATTTATTATGGTTTCTATATTTTTCTTGGAATGAATTCATAAAGGTTACGTTACTGGTTCGGGTTCAAGGGTTTGGTTCGTGGATTTGGTCAAAAAAAAAATTGGGGTTGGGTTTGTCCATACAAAAACATATAAAAATCAGAAATATATACATATTTACAACAATAAATAAGTTCAAAATACTACACACAGCATCATATATTGTATAATAAACAAAACCACCATAAAAATAAAAATATCAGAATGTCAATTAGTCAAACTCGAATGTCATGATATATATTATATATTAAAATTAACTACTTTTCTACACTTCTTCTTGCAGGTAAGCATCAAGTAACATCAGGGAAGATTGTCCAATTGGATGATGATATTATAGATGAAGACTTGTAGGAAAACTTGGAAACTTGGACTTGGAGAGTACTTGGAAAATCAAATGAATTCATTGGGAATTTGAGGGCAAATCCCCCAATGGGGTCGAGGGGCAGCACCCCCAACACAGTCGGGGAGAGCGCCCCTCGTGGGGGTCTGGGGGTTACCAAGCCCAAATTAAGACCTCTAAAACCACACAAACTTTAATGGCGTACATCATTTTGCATTCACAATAAGACCCAAATTAAGACTATCGAAGCCTCAGTTTGGGGGCTGAATGACACTTTTTAGAGTAAAAAAAGTTAATTGTTTTTCTTTTTGAAAAAGGCGAAATTCGCCTACTTTCCAAGGAATCTGCCCAAATTCTCTTCATGTTTGCATGGGTTTGGTAGGGTCGGACCCTGTCCAAGCCCACAAGGGATTGGATTTTGACCCCGAACTCAGGTCAGACCAGAGTGGGACTCGGGGCCTTGGGACAGCAAACCGGTAACTTAGCATAAAGGTGAATATTTTGAGACAACAACAATTTTATGCACTTTGTGTGCATTTAGGAGAAGCATAATGGTGATACTGTCATTTATATGTTAAAGTTGGAGTGGCAGTGGTGTTGGCTGCAAGCTGTGGTTTATGCATGGTGATTCACTCCAAGTCAAGTCTCCTTTGTTCTTGTTCTCTGGGCACCTGAGTTATAGTAAACTTGTGGAAAAGCAACAGTGCATGACACACAAGGATTAAAGTTGATTGCAACTATTTTGGTCATCAACAACAAGCTAACAGAGTCAAGCACATCAACCAAGACAAATATGATGGGCATCAACACATTGAAGCCTATCAAATTAGTGGAAGATGCTTCTCTTCTGGCGTGGTGTAACAATTCTTGGAAGGTGAGAATTTGGAGCCTATGGTTAATAACTATCATTAGCAAAGGGAAGAGAAGTTGACACAAAAGTTCAAGTCAATAGTGTATGCCCTAGATGGTTTGGTCAAAGGGTTTTATGATCAAAGTGAAAATCATTGTGAAAAAGATGCTTTTTTTGGGGTTGCAGTTCCACCAAATACAAATGTGCATATGAGATGCCAACTCCTGGAAAATTCAAATCCAAGATCACATTTAGTATAGAGTTATCTTTGACCATCCACAATGTCAATGTGCTTATCGTAACTTTGTAAATGCTGTGATTAAATATTATAAAATGTTGAGAGAGAAACCAATTGTGTATGGTTATGTTTTAATCTCTATGCCCGCTTTATCAGAATTGAGAACATTTAACATTTTAGCATACTGGGCAGTATCTAAGAAGAAGACAGTAGATGGTCAATATAAATTCACATTTGAATGTGATTCAGGAGAGGAAAAAAGTCAAAAGATTAATGAAAGCCATGCCTAGTTAATAGCTCGTGGATTTAATTTCATATTATCAGATAGTGTTAGAAATTGAATCTAAATTATTTAGGCAATGAGTGATTAGATGAGTTACACATTGCCCAATCAATATCTTGTGAGCATTATTTGCCAACAAACAAGCATTTCCTATGAGACTTATGGGTTACTTTCTAAGAGGAGAAAAGAGAAATTAATTGATAATTTGATTTCAACACTTAGAATTTGAAAATGTATGCTATAAACAAAATACAAACTAGAATAAACTGGCTGAAGATGTTGGAAAGAAATGAATAAATCCTTAAAAATGGTGAAATCCCTGACTTATTAGCTGATACAACTTGATTGTTACTGGCTTTGAGGTTGGAACGATAGGATTTATGTGGATGAGAAGGCAGTAGAAGTGTAGGAAACCAAAGTAGAAGTGATGAGAATGCCAGTGGTGATATAGTTAAGGCTGAAACATCACTATTAATCACCTTTCAATCATATAAACAAAACAAAGAGCATAACCTAAACCAAAGATTACACGCATGAAGAAAAAATGCACAAGAGAATTCACGTAGGAACCAAAAAACTGAATTGAATACTATCATTAATGAATGTATATATGGATAAAAAGTGTACATTTGCTTGCAAATCCAATCACTCAAATCTAAAAATTGAAGGATACTTCGCTAAAATCAGCTCCAATGTAACCCTTGTGTGGAGATGCCCTAGATGGAGGTGAGGGTTTTCCTCCCCAAATTTGGTGATGGAAATTCAAGATGGTTTTTGTCCTTGAAGATCTCCAAGCAACCAAGGGTTTTCATCCTTGATTGTGAAATTGAACACGAAGCTCAAATGTTGAATTGCAAAATGAAGACAAGATGATGCACAATGAATCCAATCACCCCTTTTTAAAGCTCTCCAAATTGGGCTCATGATTTAGGATTTCCCTCCAAAAGTATTTAAAAGTACTTTTTATTATTAAGTGTTTAAAAATAATTTTTAATTTTAATTAATTATAATAATATTATTAAGTTTCCCTTAAAATTTTTTTTACCCGGTCCAACTTAAAATAATATTATCGATCATTTCCCTTGCTTTACCTGCATCTATCAATGCCATGGCCAAATACTCCAAGGAAGATGATAGTGTGGTTCAACACATAAGTTATTTTTGATGTTCTCTACAAAAGCAATTAGTAGGAATAAAAGTTAAAGTAAATGAATATGATGCTAAAGCTATTCTATAAATAGCATGTTTGTCAACTATTCTTATATTATGTTCACATCAAATAAAATTGACCCAAGTGTGGGAAACATAATCTCCTCAATGATTCATGAAGAAAATTGAGTTAAGAAAAATGACTGATTTAAAGAGGAATCTGCATTTCTTGTGAAGAACAAGCTTACAATTTCTTCCATATCAACTTTGGATTTTGTGTCCTCAAGTATAGGAAAACATCAAAGGACAGGTTTCTATGCTTCTATTGTAGGAAGTGGGGTTGTATATTGATCAATTGTGTACAAAGAGCAAAGGACATGGACAAAAAGTTAAAAGACAAGGAATTGCTCGTTGGTGAATGCAATGATGAAGGTTGTGATTATTTTGCACAAGATGAAGATCCTCCCCAAGAGCATAGTTAGGAGGAATATATTTATTGAAATTGTTGTTGTTCACTAAGGGCGATTCCCACTAAGGAAGTATAGTGAGGTCCATTCCCATTGCTATTATTTTGGCAAACAATTGAGTGTCCCTATTCACATAGTAATTTGTTGTGAACAATTGTGGGAATCCCTATTCATATAGGTGTGTATATGGACTATAGGTTCTATCCTTCTCCATATGTCTTCTTCTCACTTAATTGATGAAATTTCCTTATTCATTATTTGATTGTATATATGTTAGGCTATGTGTATGCCTTGGTTCTCATGTGGAAATTTTACACTCCCACTCTTAGGAGTATATTGTAATAAGGGGAGGAATGTTGGAGTTTATATTACATTATAGTTGGTGAATAAATAGTTAGGGGATGTTAAGTTTAGAGATAGGGTTAAAGAGTTATTTGAACCTATTGATTGATTATAGCACATTTTTTAGGTGGTTCACATAAAATAAACTATGGGATATGTGAAGGATTTTTTTGAGAAGATACAAGATCATAACAAAAATTTGTTATGAATCCACATTGTATAAATATGCCACTGAATTTGACTAAAAAATCTTCATACAAGTTTAATGAAACCTTAGAGTTAGCACCTTTTGCAATGCTCACCTTGACCTTGAACTCTTTATTCCTATCATCATATTCGATTTCCAATGCTAGCTTTTATTTGGTTCTTGTCATTGTATGCATTGATGTTGGATAGCTATTGTGATTTAAATTTTCTGAATCAACTCTTCAATCTGAAATAGCTTTGTTGTATGAATTCAATGGCCGAATAAATCCACAAATAAAAGTTTTGAGTAATATTTACTAGAGCCATAGTTGAAAAACATAGATTCGACAATAACTTGGTAGGCCCAAATTTTTAAAATCTTGGGGAAAAACTCGGTAAATTTATCGCACATTTGAAAATACATAATTTTAAAAAAATATTCTTAAAAACACACACATTATTGAATTGTAGAACATATTACTGTTTACCATCATATATAAATCAAAATTAGAGTTTAATACACTTAATAGACCAAAAACAAGTTCAAGCTCTAAATACATATGAACTTCTATGCTGAAAGCTAAGTTGCCGAATCGGGTATGGGTATGGGTACGAATACGTGGGTATGATACACGGGTATGAGAGATTTTTTGGGGGGGTTGGGTACGTTCATACAAAAATATAATAATAATAATATATATATGCAGTTTAAAAATAAAATTAAGTTTAGAATGTTATATACCAATGTATATGCTAAACAAAACCATGACAAATTTCAATTTTTGAAACATAATATACTAATTTAAATTCAGTTTTCAATATCAAAAGGATCAAACTTGAATGTCATGATAGATAATCATTATTTAACATTTAAATAATACAAATACTAACCAATTCACTAATCTACATCATATGGGTCATCATCAAGACCAAGATCATCATTAACATTAACATTAGATGATGGAACCCCACTGGCACTTGCACTAAAAGTATGTTGACTACTTCACTCCTCAAAAATTGAAGATTGTGCAGCAAAAGAAAGATCTAGGTCAACTCGCTCCGGTTCTACATCCCACAACTTTGTTGCCCCTTCTTGTACTCATCTTTGTAAGTAAGAAGGCACAAGTTGGAATGAACAAAAACTAGCTCCTCTGCTTTGCTTGATGCCAATCAATTGCACTTCATTGAGTGGATGAAGGAGTATGTACTCCAATTCCGCTCAGCTAAAGAAGAACTAGCAACTTATTGAAGCAAAGGGAGCTCTCATTAGAGTTTAGAGTTTTTAAAATAAAATTTTTGTATATCAAACTTCAAATTTGAAAATAGTGCATTTTAATTTTAAATGATAAAACTTAAAAGTTAAAACCAAATTTAGAGTGGTAAAAAATAAAAAATTTAATTGCAAGAGCTTGGAGGTGTGGCATCTTGTGGCCATTGAGCTACCACCAAGAGTGAGCATCCTTCCTATATTTGTCACACAGAACAAAAGCACTTTGACCACGAGAGGCAACAAAATCAACAAATTCAGTTGTAATTGCATCTTCCATATTAGGATCAGTGAAGAGTTTAGCAAGAGCTTTCGTAAACCCTTCATTGACTTCTGCATCACGGTATGATGGCACTTTGTTTGGTATAGCAAGGATCTCTTCACCGTAATATTTGGGAGTCAAAACAAAGGCAAGAAGATGGAGTGGGGTGGTCATTTTGTTCCACTGCTCAACACAAATTGACAACACCTCTTTGAACAAGGTTTCTTCAAGATCTTGCTCTTTTGTATTTGTGATGGATTTCATCTTCTCAAGCATTGACTCAATGCCATTTGTAGGGAAAAACTGTGGACTACAAATGGGGTAGACTTTATTCCTTATAATCTTGTTGAATAGTTCTATAAATCCAATTGGTATGACTTTTCCCCAATTTATTCATGTGTGTGTCAATTTGGGGATCGTAAATTGATGAAAGGTATTGGGGTTGTTTGCCTAAGGGTTGAAGACAATAAGTTGAGAAAATATGAGATGCACTCTATGAAAAACAAGTATTCAACTTTCACACTTTCTAGAGATCGTTCTAACTTTCATTCTTTAAACAACTCATGGTCTAGTAAGAATACTCCCCAAATCATATAACATAATCATACTTGAATCAAATGCAAAACACTAATCAAACACTCTTAATTAATTAGATGACAAGAAGTTGTAGAGCGATACGAAGTTGCAGTGCGATAGGAGGTTCACAGGATAGAACATAGAGTAGCCTTTCGGAAACAGTAAATATAATTGAACAACGAGCAAACTACTGAAGCAAATGAACTTCTTGCACTTCAAATAATAATTGCATCTAACAGAAAGTTCATCACATTGATTGCAACGCTAAACCAATTGTATAGGCTGAATATTAAACTTTCCCAAGCTTAAAAGGAAATCAAATCACAAATACTTCACACTGTAAGATGCATTCAACATAAATCAAATCACATTGAATGTAAATTCTAACTAATCAAAACACAAAACAACCTCACCAAGTATTCCGAGAGGGGGCCCTTCCTTTGGTCACAAGGCGAGTGGAAAGAGGCTGATTACGCTGACTCAATACCACGGACATCCAATTCTATTCATCCAATTTGTAGCAAAACCAAAATGTATTTCTGTTCTCTATCTTCTCTCTATCTATCTTATATAGTCTAAATCATATTATATATATAGATGTGATCAGCACATCGAATACTATAAACTACGATTAAAAGAAGTTACGGTTTGTTATGGCCAATGGCCAACAAACTGGATGTCGATGGTCTTTTGGTTTGGCCGCAGGCGATAAACCCAAAACAATATTAAAAACAGTTTTGAAATGTAATGCAAAAATGGAAGTGAGCAGTTTCAAAGCAAATTCGGATCATCCTTTGCCATTCCTCGTGTTCTATGACCTTCAAGGGTTGTCTTCCACATGGCTGGTTCCTTCAACAAAATCAGTTCATGTAGCAAATCAATCAAATTATGTCATTATTTCAACGTTTTGGCATTTTGGAAGCATTCCTCCATTCTTTAAAAACATATTAAATATTCTTTATTTTCATAATAATTAATGGCAAAAGGACTTAGGAAAGAGGGCAAAAAGGTAATGGAATTAAACACAAAGGGCATAGGAATTAGACATGTTTTGCACTCATCACCATCATAAGCCTCCCCCAAGCATGGCTTATCCATGTCAGTAAAGTGTATCATAATCATGATAGGATCGGTGAAACTAAGAAGATATTCCACCTGATTCCACCAAGTGCCATCTAGAATATGTTGTTTTACATTTTCTGCCCTCTCAGTGTTTGATTGCCTTGATAGAGACCATGATTGGCTAATGACCATAGCAAAAAGAGCCTCTTGCACCTTCACAAGTTTTGCCAAGATGATTGTGTTGGATGCAAATCTAGTCTCAACCATCTATTTGAAAATAAAAGTTAAATAATTAAAATCAATATATATTATTTAAATAAATTATTAAAGTAAAACGTAACATCAAAAAGTTGCATTGTTTGAAGTTTGAGTTACCTTCCGTAGCTCTAGTTGCAAGAATGATCTAAAAATAGCTTGCGACATGTGATGATTTTTTATGAACATTTGGATCTCTTTAGCTTCAGCATAGACTCGTTTGATCCAATCTATTTTTGTACCCATCTTTTGTAGCATGAGGTTGAGGGAATGCACGACACAAGGTGTCCAAAATATATGTGAGAATTGTGTCTCAACTAACATACCAGAAGCTCTACAATTCTTCGCATTGTCCATTATAACTTGGACAACATTTTGAGGACCCACTTCATTAATATACTGTATAAGGATGTCAAGAATAAATTGTGCATCCTTTACCTACCCCTCACAATTCATAACTTTTAGAAATATTGCCCCTTTAGGGCACACTACAATCAAATTAATTAATGGTCCATCTCTTGCATCCTTCCATCCATCAAAAATAATACACCTGTTTCTTTCCATGAGGCCTTGATGGGAGATTCAAATAATGAATCTTCTATATG
This sequence comes from Sequoiadendron giganteum, assembly GCA_007115665.2. Taxonomy (NCBI): domain Eukaryota; kingdom Viridiplantae; phylum Streptophyta; class Pinopsida; order Cupressales; family Cupressaceae; genus Sequoiadendron; species Sequoiadendron giganteum. The sequence continues at coordinate 328,371,447 of CM021103.1, read as the reverse complement.
TTTGACCTCCCTTGACAATATAGTGCTACACACCTTCTCATAACCTGGGCTTGTGTACCCCTATGGAGCTTCATTTTTTTTTTCTTACCATGTCATGCCAATAAGTTGATCGAACAACATTGAAAGACAAACCATTTGCATAGAGGCATCTTCCAATGGCTTGTCAGCAATATCTCTGGCATCATTATTAAATGCCCTCTCCAATGGTCCCTTTGCTCTCTTCGAAATAGCAACCACATTTTCATTTTTAGTTCTTCTCAAAAAAGGATGGCTTTCTACTACAATATGAGGGCCAACATTGTGTGTGAGATGTAGAAGTAGGTGGCTTTTGTGAGTCCCTTCCTGTACTCAATGGATGCCCCATTCTATTTTTAATCCTTGCATCTGCTTCCTCTTGCCCCTTAATATATTCTGCTATTTTAGAAGGTGGTATAAGTATTTTATTTTTTATTGGCCATGCTCTAATTCCCTTCCCAGGAATTGTACACAAATGTGCTTTCACCCGACTGTAGGAACTAGTGTATCTCTTATCACACCTGGGGCATATCCAAACATATGCCCCCCCACCTGGAATTTGCTCTACCATTTCTACATGCCTCCATAGTGGTGAAGCCAGGTCAATAGGGAATGAAGGTTTGCCGTTAGAACCAAAATTAGTTGCCATGATATTTAGAAACAATGTCTATGTGCAACAAACCTGCAATTTGTTAAGAGAAGTTTGAATAAATAAATTAATTAAATAATAAACTTATTATCTATATTATCTACAGTAAACATTATATCTTTTTTAATTTTATTATTTAGTCTTGATAGTTAAATATATTATTTAATAAATTTATTAAAATATATAATTATAATATATTATATTTTTAAAATTATATATATTATAGAAGTTATAATTATATTTTAATAATGACAAGTGTATACTATAATATTACTATATGGTATATATTATATACTATATAATATATTGTAATTTAATATTTAATAATATAAATGAATTTAAACTATAAATATAAAATATGTAATAAATTAATATTTATCTATTTATAATTATTAATTATATAATTTATATTTAATAAATAATAAATTAGTAATAATACTATTTATTATTTAATAATAATAATACTATATAGAAAATAATAAATATGTAACCATAAATGCTAAATATTAAAACTTTTAAAACATTAACAATAAGAAAATTAAGTCTGGCATGATGCCCTCTCTGCGTGCGCCATTGCCCGTTGCAGCTAGGGTTTCCTATGGCCAAAATGGGCGTGGCTTTCCTAAAGTTTTCCACAGTGCTGCTCGTCGGGAGACTCCTTATGTAGAGATTGTGAACTAGAGGGGTCCATTTTTGTTGCAACGTGATGGTTGTTCCACGGTGGGTCAGTTTGGGAGGATTGAGCGGTTTCAGAAGGGCTCATCAATAGCGATGCATTTTAGACGGGTTCCGATGTCAATGGTGGATAGGATGTTGGAGGGGGGACAAGGGAAGAACTTGGGTAGGAGTATGAAGAACCAGGGTGAAATGAAGGAAACTAAGCGTATGTGGCATGCTAGTATACCCCCGTCTATTTCCCTCAAAGGGATTATTGCAGACGAAGTGTCAGAAAATGAAAAGTATTTTGCAGATTTGGGCTTGATAGGGCGTTTTCAAGGGTTTTGGCCATGTCTAGCCGATTTACACCGTTGGATTATAGATACCTGGTGCCCCATATTGGAAGGTGATGTTCAAATCTACCCCTCTGCAAGAAGGTTCTTTGTGGTAGTTTTTGATAATGCAAAGGACAATAATGCTATTCTCTGCAACTATCAATGGAGCTGGGAGGATAAACATTTGTTAATGTTGAAGCCATGGCATCCTACGTTCAATCTTGCCATTGAATCCTTCAATACGGTTCCACTTTGGGTAAGACTCTCAAATCATCCTCTTCATTTCTGGTTTTAATCATGTTTTGAAGTCATTGGAAATTCGTTGGGAAAATTTTTGGGGATTGATGAGGGTTCCATAAATTTCCTACATACTACCTATGCACGTATTTTGGTTGAGATGGACATTACAAAAGATCTTCCTGTTGAGGCAAAATTGAAATATTCAAGAGGGGAATGGAAACAGATGCTCGATTATGAGGGTCTTCCATTTCGATGTCGCAAATGCTTCAACATTGGGCATATTGTAGATCACTACTCTAAGAGTAAGAGGGATAATCAAGTAACTTGGTGGAAAGAGGTATCCCCTCACCACTATCCGGTGGAAAAAGAGTGCATGGATAATGAAGTCCCTGCTAAGGATTCAAGTGTTACAACCATCAACAATGAAGCCCCTCAGAAGATTCAAACGTAGGAGATGGGTATCTTAGTTGTTGAAGAGCAGGGCAGTATACCAAAGGAAGAGTTGGGTGGACAGGTTGATTGTTTAAGCTTGGCATCTTCTGAAGATAGGTGCAGTCCCGATGGGGATATGGGAGAGCCCACATGGACAGATGCATAGGAGGAGATTTGGCATAAGGTTGAAAGGAGAAAAAAGAAAAAGAGGGAAGTCGCCTTCAATATGCTTCTCCGTTCTCATGGAAAGAAGAAAAAGTAGAGGAAAGTTTTTGATGTAGCTTTTGTAATGATTGTAAATGTTGAAATTTTAATTTAGCGGTGTAGTGGGGCACTGCATGGTTGAAAAATGTTTTAGGAATGTAGTAGGTAGGGGAAGCGTTGAAAGGGTTTACGAGTTGTTTGCTTTATAAATTAGAATTTGCTTGAGATTGTAACAGATGGATGTAATGATTTTTTAGAGCATTAATGAAAGAAACTAAAAACTTAAAATAAGTAGGGTTTTCAGTTTTTGTGAAGTTAAAAATCTAAAGAATGAAAAAAAATGCTGAAAAAAACCCTACTTGGTTTGTCCTGGTCGCAATTTCTCCTAGTCTTTGCCCTTTCTCCATCACATTTTTTGCTTGCATTTTTCCCTGGAATGCTCACGTTTTCTCTTGGAATGCTTGTGTTTTGTTGTCGCATTTTCTTTGCAATGGATGTGCAAAATGAAACAAACAATAATAATATAATTTCTTCGGGTGTTTTTGCCTTTTTTCAACTTTCAAAAAGTCAGAAATCCACTTGGAATTGGTCTGAAAATGGCTTGGAATCACTCAGAAACACAATGTCAAATGTGGGTTCGTTTCTAGATGCAAAAAACGATTCCCGTGCGAACCCACAGTGTTTCCATACTTGCATCCGATTTCGAGACGTTTCGTACCCGGAATCCATGCCCTATATCCCGTGATTCGGCAAATTAGGCTGAAAGTGTCGATTTAGAGACCAAGAGAATGTCAAATGGGGAAAATATATGAATATTTGAAAATTTGTTCATATTGCAAGTTTAAAGTGTAAATGACTTGCAGGCTTGAATTTTCACAGTTATAACCATAAAAATTCAAGCTTGCAAGTTGTTTAATTAAAATTTTGGGTATATTGCTAGTTTAAACGAGCTGCAGGCTTGAATTTTTATAGTTATGATTGTGAAAATTCAAGCTTGCTTAAACTTGAGATATGTATTATGAACAAAATTTTAAAATTCATATAATTTCCACATTTGACATTGTATTTTTAGCATAGAAAGGAATCAAAAGATATTAAACTGTGAAAATCATAGCCTACAAGTAGTTTAAACTTTCAGCATATATCAATGTATCAACACTTGCAGCATAGAAAGGATGTATCCATTATGGTCTCTTGTCTTGGCTGGTTGTTTAGCTTTAACTTAAAATGAAAGGATATTAAATTGTGAATTACAGGTTGCAGGTCATTTACACTTTCGGCATGTATCAATGTATCAACACTTTTAGCATAGAAGGATTTATTCATTATGTTCTCTTGTCTTTGTTGGTCATTTAACTTCAAAATTTATTTTAGTTTTAAAGTTTAAACTATGGACTTTCAAGCCAACAGGGATACTTCATCAATTGGTTTGCGAGTGAGGGAACAAAAGAAATGAAAGCCAAAATCGAAAAAATGGAAGGAAAAAACAACAATTTACCAGTTGCCAATACTGTGCTGCTTGTGCCATTCATTTATGAATGTGAAAATGAAAATCAACTAAAGTTTTTTATTTTAAGTTTAAAAAGAGATTTATATTCATTTGGGTAAGTTTTTATTGAAAAATCATTGGGTTTTGGCATTTTTTGGTGAGTTATGAGGAAAAAAACCATGAGTTTGTACAAAACTTGGCAGCAAGTTATTGGGTGAGTCACTCAGCCCAAGATCTGATTCGTGAGTACTCACGATAAAGACAACTATGACTAGAATTATATTGAAAGTTCCCAAATATCAATGCAAGAAATTGTTTACTTATATGGAACCGCAAAGGGGCAATGATGCAACTAGCTGAAAATATTAAATACAACTTTTGGAATTTGAAGATTTGATCAAACAAAGTATTGTCTTCCAACGCTACAACTCTTCATGTGTGCAAGCATGTGGCTGCTAAGGTTCCTATGAAGGATGGTCTTTGCTTAGGAGTATCATTGGAGAGTTGTTGCCCTCCTTTTATGATTAGCATTCAAATTGTGGGGGTCAAGACAATGATCTCCAATCTTCATTTAGGATGTTCTATTGATTTCACAAGTGTAAATTTCTTTCCATCTAATTTTCCGGCATTTTATGAGTATGGTGACATTGCTTCTTCTCTGGATACTCCTCCTACCAATTTGGGAATCTACCTCTATTTTTCCTATGTCTTATTCTTTTGAGGTTCTCATTTTCGTGGTTGCTAGCTCTACTTAAAATTGTGTTGCCTTTGTTTCTTACTTGGATGCTCTTATGGTTACTATGTAATGTCCCTTGCCAAATTGAATGATAATTTTTCCAATGCTTAATTTGACTTATTTCATGTGTCAATTAACAGATTATAACGTAAGCATGCAATACAAAGATTTCTGTGTGATGGACATAACAATACCACTTGAACTTCAACATGTAAACACTCACAACATTATGACATGCCCTTGATACTTGAACAGCAGTGCACCTACAAGTTTCTGCGTATGAATAATGACTGGTTATGCAACTAGAACTGCCCAGAAACACTTATCAGACATGTACCAACTCAGCAAATGACTCACTGATTGCAACAGAAGTATAGCAGTGGATATTACATTTGGTTATGAACATACATTAGACTGATTACACACTAAATAACAATCCAGAACTCAGATTCAGAATTTCTACAACTCAGGTAATGATATTCAGATTGTTACAATGATACTCTGATGTTTACATTGGTCACCAATACATAATAACACACTCAGAAATTACTAGTAACTGAACTGAGTGCATATTCAGACTCTGGAAACTCCAGAACTCAACAAACTGAGCCTTTTTACAACAGCAAAGATATATAGACAGCAGTTATAACAAGGAACAATCTAAGATGCCTCTAACCTGGGATATATTGGCTTGTGTTGACCATGAAAGAGCCGCCCTGAATGTTGCCTAATCCCCATGCACAGGTTGAAATGGGTAGCACGTCCCTTCAAGGAGTTTCAGGCTGTTCATACATACGAAATGCAGCCATACAGTCAGCCGCCTACCTCTCACAGCTAACATCCCCATATTGAATGCATTTGACTTCTCTAAGGGCTGCAACTGGAACACAATGAAGCCATGTCCCTTGCAGCTGCTTCTCAGACCATGGTTGATGCAATAAGACCACTCACAATGACATTTTCCTTTGAAACGTGGTCGCCTCCTTCTCAGAGCTTAAGCCAATGTAATATCATTCAAAACAGTGCCGTCTCCAACCCCAAATGCAAGTAAATGTGGCGCCTAGTGTTTATGAAAGACTGCTCCCTCCTCAGTAGGTGATGCAAACTCAGAATGAAGTAATTCGATGCAATACTAGCTTCAGCTGGTAACATTCATGAATATAGCCTTCCACTCAAACCCTTGACAAAATCCAAACTGAAAGTCATCAATCTCCTCAAATTTGGTCGGTGAAAGTGACCATTAAATTTGCATTAATCTCTTGTAGAAAGCCTGAGTGACTTCCTCAACAATCTCCAACTAGGGTAGATAGTTTCACTACTTAAACTGGTGCCCTAGGGTCTCCAAACCCACAGACTAAAGAAGCTTCAAAAAAACTTTTCAAAATGAAGTGAGAAAATAACATCCAAGAATGACCAAATGAGCTCCAGAAACTTCCTTTTATACTTTTTTCCCAAATTTTCCATAAGCTTCTTTTTTTTTAAGATGCATTTTTTTAATTTAAACACCCTTTTTACTCCGAAAATGACCTTTTCATTAAAATAATGATATTTTGACACTCAAGGTCATTGTTTAATGCATCCATGATTTAAAGCATCTCATCTCGGTTCCAACGAGTTATAATACTAAGGGCCTTTTTAAATATTTTAATTAATTTTAAGCAACCTTAGTAATTTAATTAAAATATAACAATTAATACTCATTTTTGCAGACTATCGGAATACATCGGAATTGAAAACTAATTGCATCAGAGTGATCCTGATGAAGAATAAAGATGAATGGAGCCAACCATGTGACTTGCTATCAATAGACTTTCTCTCCAAGAATCTTGGAGCCCAAACCAAAAGTCGGAAATAACATTTGAGAGCATTGAATAACTCCTCTAAATCATCTGATCTCATTGGTAACACCAAACTACCCTTCTGATCAAATAGACACAAACCCAAAAACCCATCTCCAACTGCAAAGCACGAGAACCCTAAAATGGGGACATTACATACTCAAGGTCAAGAGTGGTGAGGACTATGTTAGAGGCAAGGAAAATGTAGCTGATGTTTTCTTTGGGGGTTGCTTCAAGCAAGTAATGGATTCATGGATATGTTCCTCAAAAGGTTGCAAGAAAAGGTTTGGGAAGCTTGGGTCTTTTGCAAAAAGCAATTTTCATTCTATAAGCTGAATTTGGTTGGTCAAACAAGTGGTTTGCTGGGAGAATACCTTGAAAGTTTGTGCTATTATTGGCAACTTCAATGTTATTTGGCCAAATTTGAAAAGTATGCATGAGTGGTCCAGTAAGGTGTGGATGCCATCGACGTTGGTGAAGTTGATAATTTACCTTGCACTTAGGGAATTTTATTGTTGTTTGTGAATTGAAGATTGATAAGAATTTGCTTCTAAACTTGGGATTGTGGTTTTGGGATGGGTACGTCTTATGTTTGAAGTCATGGTATCCCTCCTTAAATTCAAATCATGAATCTTTTTGTTTGATTCCTCTTTGGGTACACCTTTAACTTACCTCTATAATTTTGGTGCAAGTTTGGTCTACAAGTTGTTGGTTGTTCCATATAGGATAATTTCAATTGTGTCTTGAAAATTGTGTATTCTTACGTTACCTTTGCACTAATTTGCATTGAAATGGATTTAACTATGGTTCCACTTGAATCTTTCTCTTTAAAGAAGGATGATAGATTTTGTTCACAAGTTTTAGACTAGATTAACATTTTTTTAGATGCCATAGTTATGATTATGCCCTTTTTCCCTTTCTTTTCCCTAAGAAGTGCAATGTAATTTTTGGTGGCAAGGGGTTGACTCACATCATTACAAGATCAATCCGAACAAAGAGAATAAGGCTTTATCAATAACCTCTGGCAACAAGAATCAAAGATTGTTTCTTTGTTGAAGGTCTCCCTTGCCCCTTTATTTTTTGAAGACAAGGTGTTGGATCATCATTCCTCTTCTTCATCCAAGGAGCTTCATGATCGAAGGGCCAATAGAACCCCTTTGGACAACTCCTCTAGATGAGGATCTAGATGGAGTTGTGGTGCATGCAAAAGCTTATAAGAAGTTATATAAAAACAAAGATAGAGGGATATACAACCGAAACAATAAATATTTTATTTAGTTGTTCTCTTTGTACATGGCATACTCTTGAGTAGGATGTATGGTTGCTTTCTTCTACCATTTGTAGTTTAACTGTAAACTATGTTACAAAGATATGTATATATAAGTTACATAGATTCATGCCATGGAGATCAAGAGTTGTTGGGAAGTTAAATTGTCTCCTATGGAAGTGGAGCCATTTCCTTATATGTCTTCTCATCACTCAACAGTTGTGGAGTGTAACTATTTTTTGGTAGGTGCCTAATGAGTTGGTAGATGATTGGGGATAGTACAAGCCTTAGAGGTGCCACTTGTATTGCCACTTTGACCGTAGTGTATGAAGTTTATAGAGTGATGCTCAAAATGATGTAGTGAAAAACTTTGTGAATCAGATCTTATGGTTTGGCCTAGAGGTGTATTGGACCTTGTTGAAGTCATGGTGGAAACTACAAAGTGTTTGGATGAAGTGTGGTTACCACAAGAGTGTTTAATACTATGCATACAAATACTAGAGGATGTGCAACACTTGCTAGAGATTGATGGATAGTCTTTGTATTCCTATGAGCCTTTGGGAAATGCTCTAGTTTACTGCAAACTACTAAAGTGTTTCCACAGATGTCACAATCCATGACAATGGTCTTGGCATTACCACAAGTACTACTATTGGTGAATTCGGTTGGATTAGTTGCATCTCCTTGTGAAGCAATGGTTCCAATTGCATTGAGTCTAGGAAGTGGTGCAAATCCCTGACTTCTTGCTACTGCTTGGTGAACCATTAGGGTTGTTGTGAGAGTTGACCGATTTTGACAACTCTAGATATAGGCATAGAATAGTTCTTTGTAAACACGGTTTCACAAAATTTGATCTATTTTTTACTACAAAAAGTCATTCTTTAGTGTAAGGTTACGTGCGGAATGTTGCGTATGCAAAGTAATATAGCACAATCCTATCTGGAGATGTTGCGGCATGTGTTAAGCATGAATTCACTCTAGGAATCCAATATCTCTTATTGCTCACTATGACAACCATGCTAAGAGAATTCATAGTGTACAAACATTTGTGAATGTGCATGTAGGGATGTCTAAGGAGCACATTATAGATCTCCATTGGCACCACATCACAAATTATCTCCTCTTGGAAAGGATGAATGCCATATGAAGCGACATCCAAGAGTAATGCATATACCTTGGTTGTTGCATGTGTTGAAGCATCCCAATTTGTGGGGATGCAAATGAGGCATGGTTGGCAACTTCAATTTCAACAATTTTTGAAGAGATTAATTGCTACCATGAATTTTGAAGTTCATGGGTTGCCCTTTCGCTCACATTTGTGAATGGAATAGTTGCTTTGCTTTAGCTTTCTTAGGTTTGAACTTTGTTTCTTGCGTTGTGTTGACTAGGAAATTGGGATTTTTTATCGATGATTCCATTTGACGACCATCATCATCCTTTAGTTTGGCCTTTGTAAGCAGATACTTCCAAACATGGCACTCAACATTGGAATGACTACAAGTCTTGTACTTGTAGCAACACTTGTCTTTGATGGTTTTCTCTTGTCTGCATGAGGTGTCTAGCGCATTGGTTGCCAAGTAGCATTAGGCTTCTCCCATCATTTTTACCTTGATCAAATTTAGTTTGTATCAGTGTTACAAGACTCAGACTCACCTCGGACTCAGCAAGCCAATTTTTGACTCGAACTTGGACTCGGACTCAGAGCCTAGACTCGGCAAATAGAAAAACCCAAGAAATTCAAAGATTTTTAAGGATTTAAAACTTGTTTCATTCACCCTTTAATAAATAAACCTTAAAGACACAATAACATCATCAAATAGAAATTACTATGATCCCATACACAAATATACATCGATCACATAAGTATTAAGTATAAACACAAATTTTAGCTGAAGGAAATAACACATTTAGATATATAAATATTGTCAAATGTATACAAAACTCATGGAATATGAAATCCATGGCATCAAAACAAATATCAAAACTAAAAAAATAAGTCTATGGCTCATAAGAGCTTGCATTACTCATCCCAATATCATGACAAGTCATGTGCTAGTGTCTAAGATAGGTCCTAGATGATGATGTAGCCATGATATTTGCTTGCATCTCAATGATTGGTGTGTATATTCAAGTGAGGAATTTATTATTAAAATTTTATTAAAGCCTTCAAGATTGCATGTTTTGTTGTCTAATGTATGAATTTTGAAACAAGGTAATCTTTGATTATGGCTTTGACTGTGAAAGATGTAGAGATTTGCAACAGGGGATATGTATTTTGTAGGTTTTATGATCATGATTCATCATTGGCCTATAACATGCTTAGACCTATAGTTTGATGAAGGTTTTGGGGGAAACGTCCCAACGGGGTCAAGGGGTAGTGCCCCTTGTGGGGGTTTGGGGGTAGCTCCCCCAGTGGGGTCAAGGGGCAGCGCCCCTTGCAGGGGATTGGGGGCAACGCCCCTTGCAGGGGTCTGGGGGCAGCGGGGTCAAGGGGCAGTGCCCCTTGTAGGGGTCTGGGGGTAGCGCTATCACGACAAGTCTATGGCTCATAAGAGCTTGCATTACTCATCCCAATATCACGACAAGTATGCGCTAGTGTCTAAGATAGGTCCTAGATGATGATGTAGCCATGATATTTGCTTGCATCTCAATGATTGGTGTGTATATTCAAGTGAGGAATTTACTATTAAAATTTTATTACAGCCTTCAAGACTGCATGTTGTGTTGTCTAATGTATGAATTTTGAAACAAGATAATCCTTGATTATGGCTTTGACTATGAAAGATGTAGAGATTTGCAACAGGGGATATGCATTTTGTAGGTTTTATGATCATGATTCATCATTAGCCTATAACATGCTTAGACCTATAGTTTGATGAAGGTTTGGGGGAAACACCCCAATGGGGTCAAGGGGCAGTGCCCCTTGTGGGGGTTTGGGGGCAGCTCCTCCAATGGGGTTTGGGGGCAGCGCCCCTTGCGGGGTCAAGGGGTAGTGCCCCTTGTAGGGGTCTAGGGGCAATGCCCCTTGCGGGGGTCTGGGGGCAGCGGCCCCAACGAGGTCGAGGGGTGGAGCCCCCGCCACCAAGCCCAAATGAAGACCTTCAAAACCACACAAACCTTCATGGCGCACACCATTTAATTAAAAAAATTGTAAATAAAAGATTTCAAGTTTTTAAAAAAAATTAATTAAAATGGCCGAGTCTAGGGCACGAGACTCGGCGAGTTCGGCGAGTCTGGCGAGTCTCGGTGAGTACTTGGCAGCCGAGTCTCTAGGACTCGTTTAGGGTCACTCGCCTCGAGACTCGCGAGTACTCTCCGAGTTTGGGCGAGTCTTGTAACTATGGTTTTTATTGGATAGCTATGTGTAGACCATTGTGGTATTTGAGGAATTGATGTTGCTTATTTGAAAAGAGCCCAACCTTGCATAGAGCTCATGTAAGGCATTTATGTATTATTGGACCAATTAATCATGTCTCTTCAACATTTGTGACCATTGCATGTAGCAATCAACATAAGCATCTTCACAGTAATACTTATCCTTGAAGGCTTCCAAGAATTGATTAAGGGTGATTCAATTCCTATCTGGTCTTCCTCCCAAAGTGCATGGGCTTGCCACTTCTTTTTGACAAGTGATGAAACTTTCAAGAGGGCAATCTTGATTTTCTCCTCATCGGTGATATCATTCATAGAAAAGTAAGAATCTAATTGATCTATAACTAGGCATCAATCTTACCCTTGAACACAAGCATGTCTAGGCTTATATTTAAACTAAAGGGGGACCCAATCACTAAAAGCTCTACTTGATGGTGGGGTACTTGTTCAGCAACATCTACAAATTGGTTGAATAGGAACTTATTTTGGTCCATGAGTACTAAATCAATTCTGCTCTTGATCATCGTGTGTATCTCCTCTTGTGTTGGCCTGGCCAATTTGAAATGGGTTGATAGGTAATCTGATGGTTCTTGCAGTGTGATGCCAAGGCTCATATACTTCAAACAGGTTCGACATGACATGCAAGAAGACGATGAACTGCTCTAGTACCATTGTTCTAGGGCTAGGTAGAATCTTGGTGTACAACTCCCTAGAAGAAGATCTAGATGAAGTCATGGTATATGGGGAAGCTTATCATAAATTATGTAAAAATAGAGATAAAGAGATATTGAATTGAAACAATAAATATATTATTCAGTTGTTCACTTTGTACATGGCATACAATTGAGAAGGATGTATAAATGTTATCTTCTATCTCCTATTCATTGTCTAAACTATGTTACAAAAATGCTTATATAGAAATTACATAGATTCGTGTTGTGGAGACCAAAAGCCCCTAGGAAGTTGAGTTGTCTTGTATGGAAGTGGAACCATTTCCTTGTATGACTTGTCATCTTTTGATGGTTGTGGAATGCAACTGTTTGTTGGTAGAGGCTTGATGAGCTGGCAGATGACTTGGGATAATGTGAGCTTCAAGGATGCCACCTAGATTGACATGTTGACCACACTGTATGAACTATGAAGTATACATAATGACGTAGTAAGAATCTCTATGAATTAGATTTTGTAGTTTAGCCTATAGGTGTACTAGACCTTGCTGAAGCCATTGTAGAAATTGCAGTGTTTGGATGGAGTTTGGTTACTACAAGAGTTTTGAGCCCATGCAGAGTGCTCTGCACCGCTGTTGAAGCATTTGCAACAATTGTTGGAGATAGATGAGTAGTCTTTGTGTTCCCACAAGTCTCTAGCAGATGCCTTGGTGTACCACAAACCATTGAAGTGTTCCCAAAGTTGCTGCAAACTGCGAGAATGGTCTTGGCATTACCTTAGGTACCATTGTTGATGAATCCTCCTAGATCACTTCAGTGTTTGATGTAAACCCTCCTAAGTGTCTGATGAGAAATGTCCAAAAGACTGCAGTTTTTTACCTTGGTGGGGACTCTTAGTTAACTTATGGAGTTTCACAGGAAGAATCTTTGGACTAGAACTTAGAAGTGTGGTCAGTGGTTAATAGGAAGAAATCTTTCTCTAATAAAGTGATGGATCAATGCAAAATGATGCTTTGTTCTCAAACTAAAAATGGAAATGGGGCCTTCCATTGATAGATGGATTCATTTGAGTAGTTAGGATTCAGCTTTGTTATAGCAATCTTGGTTTCTGTTAGTATTTGATTAAGGCCCTAGTCAAGACAAGCTTTTGAAGCTCATATTGTAACTTTTTTTAAATCTAAAATTCATTTGAAAGGCGAGGTACCCACTTCATGCATCAGGAAATAAAATGGAAATAAAAAACATTTCTATCTACAAGGACACCATGTTAAACAATTTGATCTTAACATGAAATAGATTTTTCTGAAACAATCTTTATAGCTTTCTCAAAATCCATATATGATTCAGACACAACTTCTTTGTAGTTGGGTTTCAAAGATATCTAGCAATTGATAAGGTTCTGGTGAAATTTAAAAGTTTGGATAACATTTATTCCCAAGTTTAAATTTGTATATGCTAAGTTTCATAGAATATTGCATTAAATATAAGGTCAAAAGTCTTATGTGAGTTTTTTTTTCGGTGACAGGATCATCATCCACTTGATGTACTTTTAGCAGAAATGGATATATATGAACTTTTTGCTTTCAAACATTGTAAAGGAAGAAAGGTCAAGCTTGCACTTTGTGAAGGTAAATCCTCCTGTTGTTTATATGTAATGATTGCAATGCATCTTGAAATAGTAACATATTGGTAGCTAATTGCCAAATCATTTTCATCTTGTCATACAAAATCAGAATATTTGGGGATTTGTTATAGTTTTATTCTGGTTGGGTCTACAAAGATATTTTCTATGTGATTAATTAGTACTTGTCATATTCTGCTTGGTCTGTAGTTGATCACTTATTTCCTTGTGAATGCGTGTTTGCCTCTAATCACATTATTTATTGCTTTTTGAGTATGCATACTTGCTTCTACTCACATTGTTTATTGCTTTTGAGTACACATGCTTGCCTTTTACCCACATGGTGTATTGCTTTTGATTATGCATGTTTGCCTCTAGGCACATTCATTTATTGCTTTCAAGTTTTCACTTTCCAGGGTTGCTGACATAATAACATAATAAAATAATTGTAAGTACTTTTTATTCAAGTAGTGATGAAAGAATTTGGCGAGTTCAGAGATGAGATAAGCTTTAGTCATTGAAATTGAAAATTGTTTATATAATTTTGTAGCTTTAGCCAGTGCCATTATTTGTAATCGTTTTGCATGAGTTTGTTCAAAAAAGTGCCTTCAATGTGGTTGGTTCATTTTGCAGAACTTGATGAGAGGATGGGTGATTTGAAAAGTGAAATGGAGACCTTTCAAGGTGAGGAGTATGAGGAAACCCACAAGAAGAAGGCGGCTGAGGCATTGAAACGGATGGAACAGTGGAACTTATTTTCAGATATGCATGAGGTATGTTTCAATGTGTTATCCAGGAGAATGCCAATGAAGGGATTTCTTTCTTCCTAGAATATCTTTAGAGCCTGGGCTTTAGACTGCATTAAATGCTTTATAAATAGCTGACACATAGCATTATAATGGAACAATGTCTTTGTCCAAATTACAAAGTGCTAGTCGGGAAGACTAAATTTAAATAGAATTGCTAGCAGGAAAGAGTATCTTTTTAATTCCTTATTAAAGATCAATTTATCCTATTCTGTGCACAATCTGTAGAATTAGTTAAAAAGTTGGTTGCAAATGCGTGCTACACAAGTACTGGGGATATCTGAGATTATCGTATATTTAGAACTATTTTCTAGAGATATGCATTTTGATGGAAATATGGCTGGCTTAACCCTGCAATTTGGCCCCTCTTTAACCTTTAAGCACCCAGTGGTAAGAAATAGGAATAACATGCTTTTGACTGTGCCCTTCAACCATATAATACTAAGTATATTATCATTTAAACACCTTCAAGCCATTAAATCTTGCTCAAATAGACAGATCTATCAAGAGTCTGGTAACCCACCATTCAATTAGGTGGCAATAAAATGATTTCTCATTGAAGCTAATAAGGTTGTTAGGCACCTATGGTCTAGATCTCTTTCAACTTGCAACATTGCACCAAGATCTTATTAGTGCCTCTTAGCATGCCACCGTGCACCAAGCTCAACTGAACTAAATGTCTATTTTAATACATAGTAGATCTTATACAATTAATAATGGTGAGTCTACAGATGAGTGGTTGTCTCAATATACAGTAGGGCCTCTCCCTTTGGACATTTTAGACAAGGAGATACATGCGTGGGGTTTACCTCCATATTAATTTGTTGGATATACTGAGAAATACTAATGCTCTTATCATCCTTTACAAAGAATTTATCTTTGATTGTGACAGCCATGTGTCCTTGAATTCTTATTTGATGATGGAAATAAGATTTATAATTATGCTAGGTATAATGAAGTTAGGAAATTTTATTGATGATGCAAGCACACGAGAGAATTTATTTCAATTTACCTTATATAATCTTGGGAGGAGCCACTCCTTCCAATGTTTGCTCCAAGCCAGTAGACCTTGTTCCTCTTTGAATATGTAAAAAAAGCAGTTGTAGCCATTCTATATGTAGAAGAAGCAGCATCATTTTCTTGGACAACAGTTTTCTCAGTAGTTATAGTGACTCAAACCTCCTCCTCCCCTATTGCTACAAGCTCCCTCATGAACAACCTAATCAACTCATGCATGTGCCTCCTTTGAAAAATAGGGTCATCCTCAGTGATCCACTCAAATGTGGGATCATACTCCTCCAACTCCACAAGGTCTAATTCTTCATCTATGAATAAAATTTTCCTGTGGTGGAGGTGATAAGTTGTAATGCACAAATACAAGGTCAGTCGACTTTTTCATTTACATCTTGTTGCACTTTTTGGGATGTATGTGCTCATACACACTCCAATTGCGCTCACAACTTGAAGTGCTACATGGTTGGCTCTAAACTCAAATGGCAATTCTTTGAAGATTAGGCACCTTAATGCCAAAATTGTCCCACCATGCATTTGTAAGGACAAAATTAAAATGTTCAAGATTTACAAATACTAGATATTCAAAATTTAATAACAAGGAAGGAAAATCATTAAATTTTAAATCAATGTTTCAAATTTGAATGAATGAAAATTTTACCGAGTGTAGTAGTTGTTCTTGGTAACTTGTACGTGTTTCAAGAAAATAAATTTTCTAGAGCTTGTTTGAAGATCTCATTCTTGGACATGATCTTAGCCCTTATTTGTAGACTTCTCTTCATAGCCTTTATCATTGTGTAGATGCCTCCATAATCTCCTCATTCGCCCTAAAGCTATCAATAGATTGGAAGGTTAGGTTGAAAAAGCATGCACAAGTATGAAGTGGCCTTTGAAGTTGTCTTATCCAACGCTCATCAATGATTATCCCAAATGGGCACATATTTGGCCTCAACATTGCTATTAAAAAAATTAGCTATTATGCTGCAAATAAAGAAAATAAATTTATGGACACTAGAAAAAGAAACAAATAACTTCAAAAGTTTACATCTATAGTCTCCTTTGTAGGAATCCAAAAATGGGCACCATCAAATACCCAATCCACCACATTGATCCCAATAGTTGTCTTTGCATAAGAAGACTCACTCCACTTCTCACTAACAAACACTTACTTCAAAGAAGCTTTTGTTTGTAGCAAAGACTGCAAGTTGATGAATGAGGTTGCAAATCAAGTGACACCAGGTCAAACCAACTCCTTTTTTGTTAACTCTCCCTCTAAAGGCAGTACCCAAGCATGATTATGAATGTATTTGCAAATGTTTCATCCATGCTCCACAATTGGCTTAACTCAATCTTGAGCGCCAATGTCCTCCAACATTAGATTAGTGCAGTGTGTTGATCAAGGAGTCCAAAAAATGGAGGGCTGTCTATCCATCAGTAGTCTACCCACAGCAACATAATTTGATGCATTATTGGTTACTAAGTGCACTGCATTTTCCAGTTCCAGTTCCACTAAAGTTCATTCCAAAACACCACACAAATAATTTGCATTCTTTATCTTCCCTAAAGCATTGGTTGACTTAAAGGAAATTGTGCCACCAGTAGAAGAAACTAGTAAATTCAGCAGCTTTTTATTTTTTCTCTCAGTCCATCCTGTGGACATGATAGTGCAACCCTTCTTCACCCAGATAGGCTGCTGCACCTGAATGATAGACTGTATATCAGCCACCTTTTCTGTTAAAATTGGGGCCCCGAAGATCTCCAATAGAAGGATTCTGAATCCTTGGCCAACTATGCCAATTGCATTCATTGCTTGCCAATAAGGGGGCATAGGACACAAACTTAAATCAGAATTTAAGAAACATAAACCCTCAATAAACTACTATGAAAGTAATAATTAAGAAAATATGATAAAAATGAGACATAAACACTAAAATGTTACCTTGTAGCATTGGAGAGAATGTTGCAAAGTTACCGAAAATTGCCTGTTGCTTTCCTTGCCACTAAGTGGTTGTCTTTTTTCCAACTCATGATTTCCAGTGATGGTTGGGAACCAAGAGTAGTGCATGGAACAACCCTACTCCCGAAATTGTGAACTCTAGGCCCAATGCTAGAAGAATGCAATCTAATTCCACTTCTAGACATTGAAGTAGTGGAAGTTGCACTTGCACCCATTTGCTGGTTTTGTCTTAATATTTGTTTCTAATTTTCCAAGGTCTCCAACTATATTGTCACCTATCTTAAAACCTCGGGCAGAACATTTGGGCATAATGGAGCATCACATCTTGCCTTGTGGGCAAGATGATATTTGAGGTGAGTAATGCCTCCTCCTTGAAACTCCACAGCATAATATTTACAAAACACTTTCCTTTTTTGATATTGGCATACCATGTGCCCAAATAGAGTCTTTCCTTTGTGGTTTAGACATATGAAGAATTGAAAACCATACACCATACAGAAAAAAAAAGAGAGTAAATTGAAAATGCAGGCGACAAAGCTAAAATAATTCAACAAAAACTTTAAAAACAAATAAGAAAGATAAAAACAAGAATGCAAGGAAAACAAATTAAAACAACATAACCCTAGGGTTTGTAACTCGTGCTTTTTTCTTTTATTTTTTAAAATTAAATTTTTTAAAGTTTAGAAGACTGAAATTCTGAAAAAATCTAGCTAAAAAATGTAAAAAGGAAAGAATGAGACAAAAATTGAAGATATTCAACCTACCTTAGGTGATGCCTAAAGATCGAAGCTGGAAATGTGTAGCTCAAATTC
Source organism: Sequoiadendron giganteum (assembly GCA_007115665.2). Taxonomy (NCBI): domain Eukaryota; kingdom Viridiplantae; phylum Streptophyta; class Pinopsida; order Cupressales; family Cupressaceae; genus Sequoiadendron; species Sequoiadendron giganteum. The sequence goes on along the minus strand of CM021103.1, from coordinate 328,353,338 downwards.
AAGGCTTTATATTAGCTCCTCCTTGGTGCAAATCCACCATCAGTCAAACCCTATCAGCTCCTTGCACAAGAATGTTCAATTCCTTTGAAGATAAAAATGATATCCAAGTAGAGTTAAAACAGTTTGAAGGCAACTTGGCAAGTGAAAATGGCAATAAGAGAAAATTAATGTGTTTTAATGTCTGTAGGTTTACATTTAATATGGCTTTCTTTCACCTCAAGTGAAGTTTGTTTTAAACTGTGCTACATGGGGATGCGCTCCCCTCAATCCCTTGTCCCCATCCCCTAAGGCGGTTCGGGGACAGGGGGATGTCCTCCCCAAATCTGGAAAATGCAGAAACGTCCCCAAACGTGCCCCAAAAACTGGGGAGGCAGGAAACACATAGGGGACGCCTGGCCATCTCTGGGACATTTAGTGGACATCTAAGACGTCCCCGGCCGCCTCGGGGATGGCCAGGCATCCCCTGTTGAAAAACAATTTTTAATAATGTTTTTCAAATAATTGTTCATAACATTAAAAAAAAGACTGTTAAATATCTCATGACATCATTATAACAGGAATGTAACATGACAACATTATAACAGCAGCAATAAATATATCATGACAGCACTATAACAGCAATATAACTACAATTAAATTAATCACTACAGCAGTGACAGCAACAACTGTCGTATAACAGCAATAAATATATCATGATTCAGATTCATAGTTAATAATATAAGTTATATAACATTAATATTAACAGAAATAAATTGGATTTCTGATTTCAATGTTTCATTGTTCAAAAAGGCATCAAAATTCAAAATTCTTCATATGGTATTAGAGTGCAAAAGAGATTAAAGACACATTTGCCATGGTCTGGTACAGTGTGGTATTGTGTGAGAAGTACAACTGTACAAACAAACAATTTATTTTTGGAATGTGGTTGGCATGCAGGCTCCTATAGACATCATCCGACATCATTTTAACATTGTCATGTTATATTACTGCTGTTATACTGGTGTTGTTAACTTGTACAGATTTGACTCTCTCTCTCTATATATATATATTGCTGTCCCCCCGCTGTCCCCAAAAAAAAATGCCCTCGGACTGCTGTCCCTGAAATGCATCCCCTGCCGTCCCCTGCCGTCCCTGTTATATATATATATATTGCTGTCCCCAAAAAATGGCCCTCAGACTACCATCCCTGAAATGTCCCCTGCCATCCCTGTCCCCATCCCCGAAACGCTGTGGAACATAGGTTTTAAATGTTTTTGAAGTCTTAAATGCCAGCCTTGTAGGCTCATCGAACCCCATGTTGAGACTTATGAGTCTGCAGAGAACTGTGAGTCTAGGCAAGGGACTCAGCAGATTTGTGAATCTGATCCACAGAATCGCCAGGGTTGCCTTGGACTTGGACTCACAAGTCTAGACAAGGACCTAGTGAGTCTCAATACTTTGTTTTGTACCATTGTCTACGCTTATTGTTAAATGTGCTGACTATGTTCAGTGAACTTTGTAAAGTTGTAAACAATTTTGTTTTAGCTATGCTGAATGAAAGGCAGATTCTCATTTCAAGTTTGATCAAAATTGTAAATTGTGAGAAGATGTATGATTATTGCATTCACTTCTGTTTGTCCATCAGTGCAAGGATGGAATGGGATAGATTTAGCCAACGTTGTATCCATCATTGACTAAAGTGCTTTCTAGAAAACTGTGCAAGAAATTGGTATCTCTATTAGATATGATGGTTGACATTAATCCAAAGTGAACATTAACACCTTTAGAATAAGTAATTACGTTGTTTCTTGAGCTGCTATAGCCTTCTTACATGGTGTAAGGATTGTTGGCTTTGGGAATATATCTGCTACTTCAAATACACAACCAGTACCACCTGAGAGGAAACCCATAGAAATTAATTCCCAAGGTCTGTTTAGTACTAGCAAAGAGTATATATACCTAGTTTCTTGTTGGCTAGCTTGGCTATAGCACATGTAGTACAAGATTTTAGGTATTTTGCAACATCTGAGTTGAAATGTGGCCTAAAGAAACACTTACCTCATGCTGCTAGGTCCTTTTTAACTTCAAAATGACCTGCAACATCTGTAAAGCGAGCCTCCCACACCTACTTTAGATGCCCCTAGATGATATACACAAGTACCCTAGGTCATACAAAGTCTGGTTGCTAGTAAATTAGTAATGATTTGGAATTGATCTGACAACATTCAATATTTGATAGATTTCTGCAAAGCCTAAATTTGTCTGGTATCATATTGGCCGAGTATTGGTCTCATGTCCACCTGCCTAATGGATAAGGTAAAGAGCTTGGACTTGAAGTTGACTAAAGCAATCTACTTCTGTATTGGCAATCCTTTTCTTATGCATGATGTTCAGATTTAGTTGTTGAAGGTGTAATTTGTTCTATATCTGTAAGAACTACAATGGTTTATGGTTGGTATGGATGATGGTTTCTTTTTCGAATATACAGTACTTCCATCATATTTCAAATGCATCCTTACTACAATAGTGAGTATTTGATTGTGGTAAGCCACTAGATTCCTAAACCAATTGAGGATTTCTTGAAGCGCATTCTCAAATGTATTAGTCCCTATCTCAAATGATGGTTGAAGATTTAGTAGCTCAAGTACTGGCACCTAACAGAGCCGGAAGATCAATTTCTTGAATGCTTTCTTTTGTGTGGTTGATCAGCTGAATTTTTTCCTTGCACCTCCTTTAATGATTTGATTTAAGAGCAAAGTGATGTGAGCCCAACGAAGCACAAATTTCTATTTGGTAACCCTAAGAAATCACATAGTTGTGTGTTGGTCTTTGGTGCAAGCCATTCTTGAAAGAAAGATCTTGGATGGAGCTACATATGTCATGTGCATTAACAAAATACCCTAATTATTGTATCTCCTTCATGGTAAATGAACATGTCTAGACCTGCATACAGTTTGTGTTGCCATAGATGTGAAGAATCTCGAATGTGATTTAGGTGTTCCTCCCTGGCTTTGCTGAAAATGAGTATGTTGTTGAGATGAACAAACAACAAATGAACATGTAAGGGTCATTGGATGCCATTCATCATCTGCATGAATGAACCCAAGGGCACAACCAACCATTCAATCAAACATTCCTTCGCTCTATCTGTGGGCTTTCATTCGTGTTTCTCAAGTTTCCAAGGCAGGGGAATCAGGGGATGTGGGGACAAGCTTTTGGGGATGGGAAATTTTTTTCAAAGTTTTTGGGATGCAAGGGGACTGTTATTTAAATAACCTAAACAAACTAAAAACAGCTAAAATTTTAAAAATTAAAGACGATATGCTGAACTTGCAATGACAATCCTCCCACTTTTACCTTTTTAGGGGATTTTAGCATTTTTCCTTAAAAGTTACCTTTTTCTATTTTTATGCTCCAAATGGAGTAGGCTGTCCAGTTCTGAAAAGGGGGACATCTCCTCCAAGTCCCCAAATCTAGGACATCTAGGATGTTGAGGATGTCACCTGGATTCCCTGACATGTGTCCCCATGAAATGCTGGTTTTCATGCATCTGAAGGCTCAAAAGGATGTATTGATAATTTGGTTTGAGATCAATCATGGTAATAAAATTTGCATCATGAAGCTGATTTTGTAGGATTTCTTTCCTTGGAAGTGGATAGTTTTTCACCATGATCTTGCTTAATGTTCTGTACGTGATGGACAACCTCTATGTGCCATTCTTCTTTTGTGCACACACAATTGAGCTATTAGAAGTTAAAGAGCTGAGTGTGATATATACCCTTTATTCACCAGTTCTTGTATTCGGCATTTGATCTCTTCATTTTTTTCGAATGGATAGTGATACAACAATGGATTAGGAAGAGGCAGAATCGCAGGATACACCTTCCCACTCCCCCTAATAAGTGTATCATGATATGGCCCAGATACAGTTTAGGTTTCGTACCCACCCATATACAAAATAAGTGTAAAATGTTGTCCACACCTGATACATACAGATATAGCACTCTTCTCAACTGAAACATCGAATATAAATTTAGAAAAAGATTCGTGTTATCAGTTGGGAATAGAACAAACAGGGAAGGTAGCTTGGAGCCCCCTTTTTATGGGTTCAATGCATGATATGTCTCTGCCACATATGCCATCTTTACTGGCAAATATCAGTGCTATGCTGGATCTCAAATTATGTGTATTGAGGAAATTTGTGGTGCCGAGTTGGGTGTCTAGTCTAACAAATCTGTGGCATCCCATAGTAAAGGGTTGTCTTTGAAGCTTCAAGCAACTATCTGGGAAGAGGTAGTCTTTGAATCAGATCGATGGTGTGCTTTCCTAAACAATTCATTAGTACCTCTTTGGGGATAAGAAAAGATCTTTGTATTCCTCTAATAATTTTATCAACTGCATTTTTCTTTTGTGAAGCTCATTTTATCATATTATCTCCAGAAAACATGGCAATGGATTGCAACCTTTAATTGCCAGAACCTCCAAGATATATTTTCAAATGAGCTTCTATCTCTTCTCACACAAATATGAACTAGCACATCCCCAAGGGTTGTATTTATGATAAATGATGTGGACATTAGTTGACAACAGGTCGATTTGATTGATCTCTCAACCAACTGGATCTGAATGTTCATCTGATCAAAGTCAGATCATCTTTTTGGGGCATGGGAGTGACCGGAGATGTGGGAGAAACATGAGAATGCAATAAGGGAATTCATATAAGTAGTTTGAAAAATAGGATGGGGAGATAGGGATGGTAGTGAGGGGCTAGAGACAGTGACTAATGAGAGGGGACTCTTCCATGTGGAACACAGGCTGAAACTTTATGGTGCTACAAGATCAAAACAAAATATAGGTTGTGGAACAGAGGTGGAAGCTTGAGGGTTACTATTGATGTTATAGCGGCGGGTGTTATCCTTCACCTGATTTAAATAATAAATATTAAACAAATAAATAAAGCAAGTCGGACTTGCTACTTATTTATTTGAGGCCGAACTAGGTGAAGAGTCGTCTCATTTCAAATAATAATTTATATTTTATTTTATTAAAAGCCGCCTCCTTTGTAAAGTCGTCTCTCTTGTGTAAGAGGCCGACTCTTCATGAAAAAACACCTCAAGTGTATATATACAAGGCGTCTCCCTCTCATTTGGCAATTAAATTAATTCAAGACAAGTTCGCATACCTTCAGCAGATTGTCATTTTGATCCAAGAAGATCGATATTAAGGAGAAGTCATTATTGCTTGTAAATTCGCATCTAGAGAGGTGCTATCTTGATTGCATCAGATCGGCCTAGCGTTTGGCCAAGTTGTAAAGCAGATTTCTGCTCCTTCATTCAATATATAAGTGATTTATTTGTGGCTGGGTTTTTCTCCCTCAAGAAGGAGGGTTTTCCTAGGGTATTTGCTGTGTCTTATTGTTCATAATTCTGTATTTCTGCTTATTTCATTTCTGATCATAAACTTAACATGGTATTAGAGCGGGTTTAAGCAAGATCGGATCAGATTTGCTTTAAGCAGCAAAGTCTTCTTCTCTTATTCTCATCTAAGAGAGTCTATCCAAGCATCGAAAATGGTGAACGGAGTCAAGGTTGAAGATAGACTTGATGGTGCATCAAACTTCACCTCATGGAAATTCAGAGTTCTTATTGCACTTGAAGAAAATGATCTTCTTGACTTTGTGGAGAATGATGTGCCCGAGCCATCCGATGATGCTGAGAAAGTTCAATGGAAGAAGAATGGCACAAAGGCTAGGAAGATCTTAATAGACTCCGTGAAGGATCATCTTGTACCAATCATCTCCAAGATGAAGACAGCCAAAGACATGTTCGAGACTCTACAAGAATTGTATGAGATCAACAATACCAGTAGAGCTCTTGCCTTGAGACAACAGCTCCATCATATAAAATGGCTAAAGGAGATTTAGTCATCTCCTTCTTCATGAAGATTACTGAGTTGAAAGATTAGCTATATGCCATTGGAGATATAGTTGAAGATAGAGACCTAGTTATGTTAAAACTGAATGGTCTTACTCAATCTTGGGAGCCCTTTATCCAAAACATTAGTGGAAGATCTAAATTGCCCAAGTTTGATCGTCTTAGAGCTGATTGCATTCAAGAAGAATCCAGGTTGGCAGCAAGAGGAAATGAACGAAGCTCTCATAATGAAGAAAATCATGTCCTTGCTGCTCAAACTTCTAGAAGGAACGGAAGAGAAGGGAGAAAAGGCAATTTCAAGAGGAATAGAGACAAAAAATCATATTCTGCTCTTGAACCAAAGAAGAAGAAGGATCTCTCTCACATTCAATGTTTCAAATGTGACCATATTGCTTGAGATTGCTTAACAAGACCAAAGCAACATGCTTCTACTGCAGATGTTGATGATGTGTCACCTCAAAAGGAATCTAGAGACAACTCAGAGGGATTTCTATTCATCTCCGCTCTTTCAAGCAATGTTCCAACCGACAGTGACACTTGATTGATTGATAGTGGTGCTTCACGACACATTATAGGATATCGAGAGCATCTTTCAGACTTGGTAGAAAGAGAAACCAACTTGCAAGTGATAATCAGAGATGATGCTTGTTATTCAGTGAAAGGTGTTGGGACCACCTCTCTTCACGTAGATTCTGGCATCCCTCTCCATTTGAGTGATGTCTTGTTTGTACTAGGAATCAAAAGAAATCTTGTCTCCATTTCAGCATTAGAGGACAAAGGGTACCAGGTTGCCTTTTCTGAAGGGAAAGTTCTTGCTTGGCCTAAGAACTCTAGCATCAAAACAACTCGTGTAATTGGTGTTCGTCAAGAGAGCCTATACAAACTCTCTGTTCGTCCAGTTCAAGCATTATTGCATGACTTTACCAGTTTGAGTGAGCTATGGCATAGGAGACTTGCTCATCTACACTTTAGAGCTCTTCCATCTATGGAGAAGATGGTTACTGGTCTACCGAAGCTCAGTCTGGAGCACGATGGCATTTGCAGAGGATGTGCTCTAGGTAAGAATATTAAGGCTCCTTTTCATAGTAGTGAAAGTAGATCAAAAGGAATTCTAGATCTTGTTCATTTTGATTTGTGTGGTCCAATGTTTGTGGCATCCTTGAGTGGATTTTGGTATTATGTGATTTTCATTGATGACTATTCTTGAAAGACTTGGATTTATTTTTTGAAGTCTAAGGAGTTTGAAGAAGCACTTGACAGATTCAAAGAATTCAAGGCTCAAGTTGAAAACATGTCTGGGAAGAAGGATCAAGATTATGAGATCTGATAATGGAGGATAATTCACTTTTGGAGGTTTCCATAATTTCTGCATTGAGGCAGGGATCAAGAGGGAGTTATGTGTTCCGTACAACCCTCAGCAAAATGGAGTTGCCGAAAGAAAGAATAGATCCATAGTTGAGGCAGCCAAAGCTATGATTCATGATCAAGACTTACGGACCTTCCTTTGGGCAGAAGCTTCCAGAACTACAGTGTATGTTCAAAACCAAAGCCCTCATTGAATATTGGAAAACATGACTTCTGAAGAGGCCTTCATAGGTGTGAAACCTGAGGTTAGTCATTTAAGAATTTTTGGTTGTCCTGTTTATATTCATGTGCCTAAGGATAAAAGAACTAAGCTAGAACCTTCAGGCAAGAAAGGAATATTTGTGGGTTACAGTGAGAATTCAAAGGCCTACAGGATTTACATTCCAGGGTAGAAACAGATTGAGATCAACAGGGATGTCTCTTTCAAAGAGGAAGTAGCCTTCAAAAGTTCTAAAGGGTCTTACATGGAGATAGACAGTGAAGAACAGGAGACTACTCAAGATATGGACATATCTCCTGATCTTACTCCTGAAACTCAAAGGGAGTCTACTGAACCTGAAGAGACTATTGATCTAGTTGATCCCATAGAACCAACTGATGGGCCAAGAGATATTGCTGTAGGTCGAAAGAGACCTTTGTGGGCTAGACAAACTATGCAAGAGGCATAACAATATGCAACTCCTAGAGGCACCTTTAGGGAAAGCAAGAGACCGCAAAAGTTTCCAGGCTATGTAGCATTGATGAGTCACATCATTGAGTCTGAGCCTTCCGGTTTTGAGGAGGCATCCAACCAGCAGGTATGGAAGGATGCAATGACAAAAGAATATTAGTTTATCATCAAGAATGATGTTTGGGATGTTGTTTCAAGACTTGAAGGGAAATCAATTGTGTCTTCCAAGTGGCTCTACAAGATCAAGCATGCAACAGATGGTAGCATTGTGAAGCACAAGGCAAGATTTGTGGCAAGAGGATTCTCTCAGAAGGAGGGAATAGATTATGATGAGACTTTTGCTCTTGTTGCCCGATATACATCTATTAGGACTATTATTGCTATTGCATCAGCTAAAGGTTGGAAGCTACATCAAATGGACGTAAAGACTGCATTTCTTAGTGGTATGATTGAAGAAGTGTACATTGAGCAGCCAGCTGGTTTTGTGATTCATTGGAAGGAGTCTCATGTATGCAAATTGAAGAAGGCCTTGTATGGCCTTAAGGAAGCACCTCGTGCTTGGTATGAAAGGATTGATTGATATTTGATGAGTTTGGGTTTCTCCAAGAATGATGCAGATTCCAATCTTTACTTCAAGGTAATTGATGGTGAGGCTTTGATATTGGTCGTTTATGTTGATGATTTATTTCTCACTGGTGCAGAGTATCTCATTGTCAAATGCAAGAAAGACTTATTCTCCAAGTTTGAGATGAAGGATCTTGGTCTTATGCATTACTTCCTGGGATTGGAAGTGTGGCAAAGACCCAATGAGATTAACTTGAGTAAAGGGAAATACACTATAGATATCTTGAAGAGATTTGGGACGATGGACTGCAAGTCCATGTCTACACCTATGGAGACAAACTTGAAGAAGTTGAATGACTGCAGCTGGTTCAGATTTGGTAGATCCCAGCATGTACAGATAGTTGATTGGATCATTGATGTATCTAGTCAATACTAGACCAAATGTTTGTTATGCGGTGAGCGCTCTCAGTTAGTTCATGTGTAAACCAAGACAAATTCATCTAGTTGCAGCAAAGTATATCTTGAGATACTTGCATGGCACAGTGGGATATGGCTTGAGATATACTTCCTGTGAAGATCTGAAGTTACAAGGCTATACTGATTCTGATTGGGCCAGGAGTGTAACTAATAGGAAGAGCACTTTGGATGTTGCTTCAGTTTGGGGTCTACCATGATTTCTTGTTATAGCAGGAAGCAAACTTCTGTGGCACTAAGCATTGTGGAGGCTGAATATATTGGAGCATGTGTAGCAGCTCGAGAAGCAGTGTGGCTTCGAAAGCTCCTTGCAGGATTGTTTGGTCAAACATTGGAGCCGACTGTGATTCATTGTGACAATCAAAGCTGTGTGAAGCTCTCTGTCAATCCAGTGTTTCATGATAGGACTAAACATGTGGAAATCAAGTATCATTATATCAGAGATATGGTGCTAAGGAAAGCAATTCAACTCAAGTACATTTGCACTGATGATCAGACGACTGATATTCTCACCAAGCCCCTTGCCAGAGTGAAGTTTGCATATTTTCGGGACAAGCTTGGAGTAGTGGAGAATGTTGCCCTTGCTGAGAGGGAGACTCGACATCAGTGATATTTGCTATAATGCATATTTCTCTGAGACGGAGAAATATGAGGTTAAAGCCCTTGTCCATCTCTGAGACAGAGATGTGGTTCTTTCCACACATGGGAGTAGCCATGGTGGATATCATGTTGAGAGACTCCATGACAAACATCACGTTGAGAGACTCCGTGATGAATCCTTTGTACATGTGTTTTTCCACACATGGGAGTAGCCATGGTGGACATCATGTTGAGAGACTCCATGATGACATCACGTTGAGTGACTCCGTGATGGGCACTTGTGCACATGTTCCTTTCCACACATGGGAGTAGCCCTTGTGGACATCATGTTGAGTGACTCCATGATGATATCACGTTGAGAGACTCCGTGATGAACTCTTTTCCACAAATGGGTGTAGCCATTGTGGGTGTCATGTTGAGAGACTCCATGACATGGATATCTAGAAGGATACCTCCCTAGCTAAGAGGGAGTATTGATGTTATAGTGGTGGGTGTTATCCTTCACCCGATTTAAATAATAAATATTAAACAAATAAATAAAGCAAGTTAGACTTGCTACTTATTTATTTGAGGCCGACCCAAGTGAAGAGTCGTCTCATTTCAAATAATAATTTATATTTTATTTTATTAAAAGCCGCCTCGTTTATAAAGTCGTCTCTCTTGTGTAAGAGGCCAACTCTTCATGAAAAGACACCTCAAGTGTATATATACAAGGCATCTCCCTCTCATTTGGCAATTAAATTAATTCAAGACAAATTCGCATACCTTCAGTAGATCGTCATTTTGATCCAAGAAGATCGATATTAAGGAGAATTCATTATTGCTTGTAAATTCGCATCTAGAGAGGTGCTATCTTGATTGCATCAGATCGGCCTAGTGTTTGGCCAAGTTGTAAAGCAGATTTCTGCTTCTTCATTCAATATATAAGTGATATATTTGTGGCTGGGTTTTTCTCCCTCAAGGAGGGTTTTCCCAGGGTATTTGCTGTGTCTTATTGTTCATAATTCTGTATTTCTGCTTATTTAATTTCTGATCATAAACTTAACAGTTACAAGATCAAACAAAATGTAGGTTGTGGAACACAGGTTGAAATTTAGAGGTTTCAAGATAAAAATAAAACATAGGTTAGTGAAAATGTTCTTTTGTTCCCATATAGTAATAGTCATGTTGGCTATGTCGGAACCTAGAAAGGCTTGTTTATCTTACCTTCTAAACATTAGTAGGGCCCGAGTATTAGCCAAAATCAGGCAATACTATATTAGATGCAGAATTGTAGTATAGATTTCTACACTTTGATTTCAGAAAAAATCCGAGAGATGACACTAACCAATGCCTGTTCTTGGGAACATGCTTTTTCAGGATCTTGAAAACTTTTGCGAGGCTTCATTCCTCTGCCTTGCTTTAAGCTAAAATTTTTGTCCTTCTCTGTCCCATCTATGTAGGTATCTCCATAATGATTAATTTCCACTTTCAATTTTTCAGATGCCTGCCAACATTTTCTGATATTGTAGAGTAATTGGACATGAATATGGTGAATATTAATAGGAGGGAAAAGATGAGAAAATATACACACCTTTTGATTATTGAAAGATAAGTATCAAAGAAATTTATGAAAGATATAACTGCTTCATTGAATTGTATCCATCAAATACATTAACTTAAATTGTGTCTTACATCTCAGAATGAGCTATGGTTTAAGTTATGACATTTTTCTATACTCTTTTAAATTGACCATTTCTAAAGTATTACAACTCTATTGGAATTGAACAAAATCAAAGAGGAAGTGCCTTTGGAAAACTTATGAGAAAAGAAGAGTTTGTCTGGGTAGAACTTGTTGGCATCACTTATTTTTTGTACACACACCTGTTAGATGCAAAAAGTTTGGTTAATTGACAGTAAAGAAAAATTCTATTCTGTTTGTTGAGCTTGAATCTTTCTTTCACCTTAGAGAAATAATTGAATCATTCTTGGTGAATCTCTCAATTAGATATGGTGCCAATATGCAGTTAAAAATTAATAAGGGTAATAAAAAGCTGCAATATGCAATGTTTGGTCCTTTTTCAATTTATTTAATGCTATTTGTTGGCTCTTAAAATTTGTTTCAATATCGTCAGGATGCACAGAATTACACGGTTGCACGTGACTCATTCCTTTCTCATCTTGGTGCCATATTTTGGGGATCTATGAGGCACATTGTTGCACCTTCTAGTGCTGAAGGAGCATTCCATTACTATGAAAAACTATCTTTTCAGCTCTTTTTCATCACACAGGAGGTATGCTTATCATTTGGAGAATGTTTCTCTGAACATTTAGAGGTTAAATTGGCTGACTCTGAACTTATATGTATTATTGCAGAAAGTAAAACGTGCAGATCTATTGCCTGTTGAAACAAATGCCATAATGCAAGGGCTGACGTCTCTTATAGTTCCTTCTCAAAAGCTTCAGTTTACTACTCATATGTACGCCTCTTTGCCCAGTATATGTTTGTTTCCAATGCATATGAAAAATTGTTGGATAAAATCTGCTAAAGTTGAAACATCTGATTATTTTGAGTCCTTTGGCTGGCTAGGTTGGCACTTTCAGAGGATCCTGCCTTGGCAATGGCATTCTCAATTGCACGACGTGCAGCCACTGTCCCAGTTTTGCTTGTGAATGGAACGTATAGATCAACTGTTCGAAGCTATCTTGATTCATTTATTCTACAGGATCAGCTGCAAAGGCTGAGTGAAGGTGGATCACTTAAAGGTGCTTTTTTCAACAGTGTACATGAATCCATTCATGCATTTGAGGCTTAAATGGAACTATTCTCAATTTAATAACAGCCTTAAACTTGAGATAATTGTTTCATAGTGATGGATTCATTCTTAATTTCTTTCGGCCAGGCCTGAAAATATTTCTTGATCATGAGCTCTTAAAAATATTTCTGATATTCAATTCTCTTGTGGAAGTTGAAAACCATCGCAGTTAATCCCAAAAGCTATATTTGATATTTTTAATACAATTTTTCATGTTGCTTTAGTGCTATCTTGTACAATTCTTTTTTGTTTTCTTTGATAACAGCATGCTTGACATAATCAGTTCCCTAAATATTTTGTGCTTATGTCTTCTGAAGGGGCACAGTCTAATAGTCGGTCTACTCTAGAAGTTCCAGTTTTCTGGTTTATACAGCAAGGGGAACCTCTTCTTATAGACAAGCATTACCAGGCAAAGGCACTTCCAGATATGGTTATTGTTGTGCAGTCAAGTCAGACAGATTGGGAGAGCCACCTGCAATGCAATGGCCAATCATTATTATGGGACTTGAGGTAAGCTCTTCTGGTCTCAAACTATGTTCTTTGTGCATAGCATTGTTGGAGGTGACATTTCTTGTAGATATATCAAATTCAAATATTAAAATTACATTGTTGTCAAAATGTCATGCATTTGTCTCTTAACAGTTCTAAAGATTTAATTACTAGATTTATTGGCGTTTTCCTGTACTTTGAAATTGTATAGTTGCAGTTAGTTGATGTATGTTCTTTTCAAAGGAATGTTGTGACTGATAAACAAGTTCATTTCTCAAATTGTTTTCTGTTGGATTTTACTATGCTTTCACAGGAATCCTATAAAAGCTGGCCTAGCAGCAACTGCTGAACATCTAGCTGGTCTGGTGCCACTTCATTTGACATACAGCCATGCTCACGAAAATGCTATTCAGGTAAGCAAAGCACCGCTCTTGCTACTTACTCTTATTCATAAGTGCTAACATGTTTGCTTGGACAGGATTGGATATGGTCTGTGGGATGCAATCCTTTTGCTAGCACCTCATCAGGGTGGCATATATCATTGTTTCAGGCTGATATTATAGCTCGAAATTATATCGTAACCAGTCTTGATGAGTCTGTTCAGTTTGTCAATTCTGCAATTGATCGTTTGCTCATGGAGCGGACTGGTATCCTTGCCTATTTAAAATATTAATTCTTTGCTTAGTATGTGAATTACTATAATGTAATCACTAGCTAATGATTAACATATCATTTGAAATCATTTTGACTTAATTTACAATAAGGTGATTATACTTTTAGAGCTTTCAGGGCTCAGGAGCATTCATTGATTACCAGTTACAATACAGTTGTTAGCCTTTGGAGACGAGTAAGCTTTTTTCCTTTCTGCATCTAGGTTGTTTCTTGCAATATGTATTTAATATTACTAGGTAAAATATATCCCATTGTTTTGGGAGAGTGCTTGCCTCTTTCTTTTCATAGTTAAACCAAATCACATGTGGGGTATGTGAATGGCATGTATTGAGCCTGGGTCAGCTCTGTGGAATGCACCCAACCCACCACTTATAGAGGATTACAGACTTATCAAATTTGATACTCAGAGATCTTGCTTTATAAACAGATTGCAGGGGCAGTTGGGGAAATGCGTTATGCAGATTCAATGAGGTTGCTTCGAATGCTTGAAGATGCATCTCTACAGTAATTAACTACTCTTTAGTACAAATCTATATTTTGATTTCACTTATTTATTGATTCTTCTTCTAAATGTCATTAATCACTTTGGTTTTGTCCAATGCTCTGCTGTGCATCCTTTCTAAAAGTTTCATGGAGACCACAAATACCACACTTGCTGCCTTGCATCCATTTCATTGTACTCGCCAACGGAAGGTGGAAGTACAGTTTGACATATTTGATATCTTTGCTTTATCGGGATTCATATTGGCAGCAGCTGTACTATGGTTCTTGTTGAGATCTAAACGACCCAAACCAAAGATCAATTAGAGTAGATTGGCCTTCACTTTTGCGAATGCACTGTACAAAGGAAGAGTTGTGACGGCTAACCTCTTTCCATTAAACTATCTGTGTAGCTTGTTTTCACTGAATTGGAAACATTTTAGTTGCTTTCTTCAACTGATTGGTTCTATTGAACAACATAACAAGATGTTAGATGATGGACTTACTGGTCAGTTGGGTTTCATTTGCTACTATTGTCATGTTGATTAGGAGTGCAAGGAATATTATGCACCAAGAAGTTGATAGGTGCCGAGAGTGTAAAAGAACCTTTCCAATTTATTTTTGGAAGATATATTCAAGGCAATCTGCTGTTACAGCTAGTGTCTATGCTGGATTGAATTATGAACAAATTTCTAGAATTTGTATTTAAGAAAGATGTACCATGAATAGAGATTTAGAGCACTATGTTGCCTTTCATTTTCTCCTGTGCAGACAATGATAACAAGATTGGAAGTTTTTTTAATCAATTACGTTTATCTTTTGCATACAAGGAAACAAAAAACAGGTATATTATGCAATTGTAAATTCACCTTCAACATTGAAGGTGAATTTGTGTTCAGCCTCTTATTTGCAACATTATCAACCATGTACAAGCCTGATTATAGTGCTTCTAGGTATTGAATATCTTGTTATTTTGTCATATATATTACCCTTTGAAAACGTATTGTATTTTGATATACTTTTACCATGTTTAAGAGAATTGTGGTTTCATAGGAACATTCATATGATAATGATTCCCCTCCTACTTATGTTGCAATAGCTGCTTAGTTTTCAATGTTTTGTTTGGGTTTGGCCTTGCAAATTCTCGTATTTGATTTGGACTGGGTCCTCGGTAGACTGATATTATACTTTTATCTTTTCAGTGAATTTTAAAAGGCTTATTCATTAAAAAAAAAGATGCAAATCAATTTAAATTAACTGTAATAATTGCCAGAGCCCCATTATGTTACATTAGAGGAAAGTAACCATGACCAAACGCAAAAACGGGATAATTAAAAACAGTTTGATTGTCCACAATTATACAGCGGATCTTCAAAAGCAAGCCCACCTAAAGCATTTTCTGCATGTCGAAAAGGTTGTGAATTGATTTGAAAAGTGGAGTTGAAGCTGCATATAATCTTGTAGGCATCTACATATACATTTAATTATAAAAGATAATCTATGTTGACGATGAATTAATCTCACTATTAAACAGAAAGTCAAACATATCGGGCTGGGTGCAGCAGCTGAGACATAGTAACTTCGCAAACAACTCATTTGGCCCTCGGCAGACTAAGAGTTCCTCAATCACTCGAGGGTTAAAAAGTTGTCCCATTGGGGTTTAATTAAAACAAGACAGATCTGGCATTATTAATAATTTTGAAACGTTGTCATAAACAATTCTTGTGTAATGTTTAAACTTAAGTGGAGGGTAGTGTATCATTCTTGGAAAAATGTTCTCTTCTGAGAAGTTTTAATGCTATTTAATATGATATATTTGATAACAATAGGTGGATTTTAGCTTCTTTTCTTTTAAATTCAAATAATTAGTGAATTTTGTATGAAGGGCCCCACACAAATATTTTGTAATTAAGCTAAGATGTGTAATTATAGAGTGAAAGTGCATAAATGAGTCCCATTGGGTCAAGATAAAAAATGGAACTCGTCTAAAATTGCTTAGATTCAATCAAATGAAATCAACATAATTGTGGTTTTGAATGGTGAGATAGGGTTTGATTGAACCTAGTCAACACACCCATGGTGTTGTGTGATATCCAATGGTAAGACAAGATTCTATAAACGACAAGGCTCTCCAATTGTTTTAGCACTTTTGCCTACAAACTAAATGTGAGACCCTGCATGCAAGGACTCGATAGAGGGTGCGTGTTCAAAGTTAGAAATCAATTAGATCAAGAATTTTACACTATCTGTTGTCATCGATAGCCAAGTGGTGTAATCTTTTTTAACTAATTCATAAGGCTTCATTGATAAATTAGGGGTTTGATCTAAACCTCCTTGTTATGTTTGTAATTAACAAAATTGTTTTTGATTAAGGAAAAAACAGGTTTGAAAAGGACCCAAAACCTTTTTA
>CM021103.1:328259249-328336807 GCA_007115665.2 Sequoiadendron giganteum | reverse complement strand
GAGTTGCAGACTTTACTTGAAGATGTTAGCTCTTAGCAGCATTCAGTCGACCTCTTCACTGTTCTAATGCTATTACCGCATACAATAAATCACAACTCTCTATTGCCTATCTATCTAACTATTACAAGTCTTACATCACATTCATACCTTACTAACAATCGGGTGTCTTAATTATACACCTCTGTCTGACACGCAAAACCGATCCTTGACCAACCGCCTTGCAATCATGCATCGCGCCGCCCAACAATTAATTTTGTTACAAAGAAATACCTAGATTTGGATCTTGTTAACCATCGAATCGAGCTTTGCAGTTAATGCACATATCACTTTCACAGATTTAAACATTCGACCAATAACAATTGATTTACAACAGCGATGTAAAATCAATGAATGAGATCGTGCCACATGTCGTCACGCAATTCGTCCATCACTTTGACTATCAAAACGGTCAACTGTGCCCTGAGCAACACCTACCGAGCTATCGTGGTATGGCGATAACTGTTTGATCACCCAACAGTCGTCATAGCCAGGGCCCACCATGACACGTGTATGTTGCTAGTTCTCTTTCAGGGAATCTAACACCCCATCCCACAATATTCCAATAACTTTATCCGAAACGTTGACATGTGTCTGGAGCCGGCAACACCTTGCAGTAATAACTCAGGACCCACCATGCGAGGTACGGGACAAGCGATCACCGCTGATAAAATTTCCACGCGTCAACCGCTCAAACAATTCCGTCCGACTCACAAAGTCTTGTCAGTACTTCCCTCAAAAGGGTGCAAAATAGAATGAGCACCATCAGATTAAAAAACATTGCAGTCGTAGATGCAGGTGTTGGCATATCGACAAGGCACTGCATTGCCTCCCACCGATAAGCATCTATTCCGGCGATGAAGATGAGGTAATTGAGTGGTCACATCGGTGAGACAACGCGTTGTCTCCCACCGATATGTGAACGTTCCGCTGATGAAGCCGAGGAAAATTGACATAACAATCCGCCAACTCCAAGCCCGTCGGCCCATCGTTGTAACACTCGTTGGAGTCTCGCCGACTAGACAAAGTCTCGATGACCAGAGACCAAAATGACCACATGAGAACTCTACGGTGTAGCGATAAAGGAATAAATTCATCAAGCCTTTAACAGAGGTCTAAGCTAGTAAATTGAGGTACATTTTCCAACACATCTTCCACATCCATTGCAGTCCTTACCTGATAGGCCTTTTACAGATTCTCAACCATCAAATTCATGGTGCTCGTGGTGGATTTTAAGATCTTGTGACTCATTTCTAGAACCTTCTAAATCGACTCTTTAACATTATTAAGCTTTTCCTCAATTGTTGAAAGCTTGTCGTCATGGTTACTCTTGAATTATTGCAAATCCTCCACAATTTTCTTAAGACAGTCTACCATATATCATTTGTCTTCCTCATTCCACAAGTCGTTGGCCTTATCTCTGTCTTTGTTAGTTTTATCCATCATATCATTCTTTTCCAACTTATTGCTAAAATCCCTTTGATTCAACTTAATCTCCTTAATCTCAAAGAAAACCCACCTAATCAACTTGAAGAAATCCACAGACCCGTTGCGAGAAATTGCCAAGATATTAGTAGGAAACTCGCACTCAACCTTAAAGTAATGATCATCCTCCTTGAGGTCACTGGGATACCTAGGCCTGTCCTCCATATTAGTTGCAAGGTAGCTGGAGTACTCCGACGAAGGGGTCGTCATTAGCTGGAATAATTAACAAAATTGTTGTTATGCAATATGTTTTGATTTTTTTTTATTTACAATTGTTATAGTGAAATTGTGTCATCCGTGATTAAACTTTTTTATTCTTCTAAAGGTGCAAAGTGTATGCATTTTGAAAAAAATGATGTTATTCTTTAATGGAGGTTGGACTATGTCTCTTTTCTTATGAGACATTTACAACTCTATTTATAAAGAAATTTAATATGACAAAGGTGCTTGCACCTTTTGATTGTTTCTCTAGTAGCCATCCAAGGGAAAGTTGTAGGTAATGTGTCAAGTTCTCAAACTACATTTGAAGAAGTAATAAATAACATCTTTCTCCTGCATTGTGTGTCTAAGTTCTTGAGATTTACCAATGCAACTAATTTGGACAGAAGATTCATGAAAGGATTCTCTATGTTTCTTTGAAAGGTGTTAAACAAATAAATCTTGTAGATGTTCTTGTGTTTGTTCAAACATCTCTTTGTTATGTGAGACACTTACATGTTTGGGGAATTGAACAATCTTGTGAAGGATTGAAGGTAATTTTTGGATAAGGGCTTATTTAAGAACCAATTGTTAAGCAACAATCTACCTTTTGTCTAATGGTGTGATTGTTACATTATACATTTCATATCGTATATGGCTTAACCCTAATTTATATGATAGTATGGATAGGCTTGTAGTTTATATTTTTTGATAAATTAAATAAGGGAAAGGTGTTATTACTCAATTGTGATGATAGACATGAAGACCAAGGAAAAAAATGCCAACAAGTACAAAGAATTACCACTAAAATGGATAAGGGAAACCACCAAAGGAATTGCTTGCAATAAGAATGAAAATAATTCAATTATGACACTCAAAAAAACACAAGTGAACCAAAATTGAAAAGGACCAAGGAGCAAGATGCCTTGTTCCAAAACATAGGATCAAACTGGTAAGAGATTTCAATCCATAATTTACTAGCTTGCATGTTGCAAACCACCACTTATATTGTGATGATATTCCATATTGCCACATTTTGGCACATTTTGGAAAGAAAACAACACACCATAAAGACCACATGGAGTTCTTCAACATTTTATTAGAGAATAGATTTATTTACAACCTTACAAAGGTCTTTCTTAACAATCTTTTAAAATAATTGGAAGGATTTAGGAGGGAAACTATCAAGACCGAGGGATTTGTCCCCCTCTATAGAGTTTATAGCACCATGAATCTATTCTTCTGAGAAATGAGCCATCATTGTTGAATTGTGGTCGTCATTGATAATTTTAAGAATGAGATCCAAAAGTTAGTTTAAGTTCCCATTTGGAAATTCTAGCTTGGAGAAGCGTTTCTCAAAGGAGTTCATCACTTCCACCCTAATCTCCTCAAGGTCATGAGTAATTTGGGCATAAGTCTTGTTCGACTTGAAGGAAAAATTCAACCAAATCAAGAATTTTATAGTAGATATTTGATGCCATTGCTAGCCAATAGGTGTAAATTCTTGATTTAATCTTATAACTTCCTTTGAGTGAGGTCATTGTTTTTTCTACAATTTGTGTTTCTTCTCAAGGTGTGAATTTTATACATTTTATTCTTCAATAAAGGTTCATGCTTCTCTCTGTTTGGGTGAGACACTTATGTCTCTATCTCCGAAAAATTTAAGATGACAAGTGATTGCCCATTTGGAGTGTTTCTCTACTAGTCATCCATCTAAGAGAATTTTTTGGTTCTACGTTGACTTATCAAACTATAATTGAATTAATTAACAACTTTCTTCTCTATGCATGTTCATGGCTTTCAAAATGTGTTCAACCCAATTTATTTTATGCAAGTGCATGCAAGTAGATTTCCACATAAGTGTTACCCATGGTCTAAGCATGTGGTTGCCAAATGATTAACACCTAGAGAGGCAACATCTAGCTGGTACAAAAAGAAAGTTGAATTGAGATTGATAAAGGAAAATACTTCTTGGAATTTATTTGTGTACTTTATAGAAAGAGGTGGCTTCCTTAACTATAGTTTGATGAGAAAATGGTAGAGTTCCATGACTTGAAATAAGGATTGCTTGTAATGCTATTTACCAAAATTCTCAAGTATGTACCTATCTATTAGTCGGATGAGAGGTTTATGATCTAAAGTTTATCTTGGGTTTCAACAAAAATATTGATGTAGAGATTGATATCTTTGGTTATGAGAGGATGGATCTAGTTCTTAACAAAACTCTCAAACAAAACACTAATTTCATATGCAATCTTCTCAATCTATGCCTAAAGTTTTCGTGCACCCAAATGCCTTTATTTCTTAGGGTAACTATTTTAAAGTTCACAACATACCCCATTTTTTTCTTCTGGAAATATGAGGACCCCCTTTGTTTTCCTATTCTTTTGCTTAATCCCTAGTGTCTACAATTTCAAAGATCTAATTATGATCAAAATTCTAGATGAGGTGAGTATTATTTGAGCACATTTTGTATTATCCTAGTAGTATGCCTTAGAATATCCCATGTTTATTTGTTAGATTGTTAAGCTTATCAAGGACAAAGGAAAATATGAGTTTATGGAGTTTTCTACCTCAAGTGGATATAATGTGTTTTTTATACATCTTGATGACCTTACAAGTCTCATAAATCCAATTGATCTTTAAAATATTGCAAGGTGTGAAAAAATGTAAAAATACTTTGCAATCAAGTTTTGAAGAAATATTATCTTTAACCAAATAAAATATGTTATGAACTTTTATACACATGCACATGGATTTCCCACAAAGGTTTGAAAAAGTGAGAAAGTTCCTTATAGTTTAAATTTGTGGAAATTTGACCTCCAACTAGATATTTGTGAAAATCCAATCTTCAATTGGATAAAATATTACCTAAGATTTTACCCATATACACATGGGTTTCCTGCAAAGGCTTTAGAGTGCTGATTTTGTAAACTTTCAATGTGCATTTACATATTAGAAGTAGATTTTGTATTCACTTGCACTTGGCCTATAATTTCTTGCAAATTTAATTAGGCCTTAAAACCTTGAAATGCAAAAATTTGACCTCCAACCACATAATTTTAAAAGATTCCAAATATTCTAACAAACTTAATTTCCTCGATTCTAAGCAAGAGCAAGTATTATGTGGAAAATATAGTTCCAACTTTATAAGGATAGACAAAGTGGAAATTCATCCACTTGACATCCCATTTCCCACAAACTTGGCTAAAAAAGAAAATTGCACAAGTGGTTTTCGCAACTATATACAAGACATTTTGAAAACATCATCTACTTGCATATAAAATTCTTGCAAGATCATTTCTCACTAGGAACATTAAATTCATATTAAGAGAATTATTAACACTTTGAAGAAAAATAATCACACTTTGTAACCTTTGAGAAAGATTAAAATTTTCCATAAAGTTCAAGATGGAAGATACCATAGCAAGAAAAACTTCTAGCCCAATTGGTTATCACACACTTTGCAACTTTTAAGAGAGTTAGATAATAAATTGCCATCAAGTTCAGGAATGAAGATACCATAGCAAGGAAAATTTCTAGTCCAATAGGTATGTACAAAAGCATCATATTTTCTTTCTAGAATGGAATAAATTGATTAAATTCATAAACCTTGATGAAGGTAGTAAATTGTTGAACCAAAACCCTAACTAGCTATTAGGAGCTATAACAAGAAATTCTATCACTCAACAAAACACAAACCTACAATTTAAAAAAGTTTGATTTCCATTTGGATATGGGTTATCCCAAAATGCATTGTAAATAGGATCTCCCCATAAAGTTGTGATAATATGATATCCAATTTTCTTCCAAAATTAACTTGTAAAAATCTCAGATCTCTTAGGAATTAAGATTTATTATGTGCTTGTAGGAATTATTGATGTCCCAAGTCTAGATCATGAAGATTAAATTGAAAGGAGTTATACCATAGTCCAAGGCACCTCAAGATGGGAAAGTATAACTCACATAGACTTAGGTCATGTTAGCCTAATTGAGTTTAACTAGAGGATGACCAACGTTGATGCAACAGGTAGGGCCAAGAAGATAGTAAAGAATGGATTAGATAAAGTTGCTAGTTTCTTGACCTCATTCTAATGTCCATAATTAATAATAGGGTATGCCCAAAATTGTGACCTTATGAAAATGATGGCGATCAAGGATGGAAGAATTCTAGCTGATTTGATAATAGATGCCATAAGAGATGCATTCAATATCCCCTTTTATAAGGAAGTGGGATTGATTGATTTTGAAAAAGCTAAGAATAAATTTGAAGAGGATATAGAAACTTACATGAATATCAATACCAAGTGGCTAGAGGATCTAAAGGAAAAAACATCTAAAATTCCAAAGACCTTGTACATAAGTGATTTCCATTAGGAAATCAAAGATATTATAATCTTGTTAAACAGGGTGACAAGGCTTCCTACTATAGAAAAGTTTGAGCCTTGGATGTATGTGTATAACCATAATACTAAATAGGAATGTCATGATGCTTTGGGTAAAATAATTAATGACAAATTACATGAACAATTAACTAACATTGGGAATAATAGAAGCTTCTATATGAACTTTTATTTAGTGAATTATTTAGCCAAGAAAGTTACCTTCCTTAGATTGGAAAAAAATAAGTGAAGGGACTAAGGCCTCAACAAGTTTTTGTGTATGAACATTATCCTCAGCTAGAGCATAGGTGATCAATTGTACATTATCAAAGAGAAAATGGTGTGTTTTCTATGTGATTAGTAAGACTAATGGAAGGAGATGTGGCTACGAGGTTATCTAATGTAGCCATGGCTGGAGTAGGGAAACATGGTAGATGGTTATCCAATTCCCTAAATTTTCCTACATTAGAATAAAAGGTTTTATAAATTCACCTTATAAAATTTCCAGGCATCCCACTAATAGAGTTGTTTTGCTTGAGTTATCAAGGCATATATCTAAAATTTAAAATTTGTTACAAAACAAACATGGAGTTTGGGTTCAATTCCCCATAACTATTAAGAATTATGCATGTGATGTAATGCCTTATGTGAAAGATTTATAAATAGAATTAAAAAATTTAAAATCTATGCTTTTACTAAGAAAAACCAAATTTTGATCCCTTCGAAAGGATGTAAAAGTGGATATCCTTTGGCATCAAGCACATTACTAACCTAGAATATTATCGAGTTGATTGTAATGATGATCAAGAGGTGAGGAAAATAAGTTATTGTAGACTAAACACCACACAAATGAAGATTTTGAATGCACATAAGGTACATAATTAGGTTAAGGATGGTGAGGTATTCATGCACATAACATATGAGATGCAAAAGGTATATAATACACCAACTACAAAGCCACAATGGTCTAAAGATGAAGTATCCTATATAAAAACTATTACCAAAGTAATCTTAGATAATAGTGGTCACTAGTTAGTCCAATGCAATAAACTATTGAGACCAAAAGGACTAGCATTCACCTACAATAAGGATACCACCAAGGAAAGGAAGAAGGATAAAGAAGTTGAAGAAATCCCAATGGTCAAAACAAGCACAATAAACATTTTTCTACTAAAAAATCCCTATAGAGGTAGCTACCATAGTCAACATTATTCATATGTATCCAAAAGTTACAATTGCTATTATTTTATCATCTCTATCATCGATGACTCCTCCATTGGATATGATTTCATTTACACCAATTCAAGAAAATTATTATCCAACAAGACAAAAGCAAGTACAACCTACTATACTCACCCATGCTCATTCCCACATAAATACTACACAATTCTCATCTCCACCATTCTAGTCAAATTGAGGTTGCTCAAGGTGAGATTAGTAGCAAAGAAACAATTGCTCCTATTGAAGTAGAAATTGCTAGATATGCATCACAACTTGGATTAGAAGTGTAATGATGAAGATTTGAAATGTGAATAGAAATAGACAAATAGTGCAAGCTTTCTCTTCAAACAAAGAAAAACCCCTAGATAAAGCTCACAATGAAATTCAAAACAAGACAATAACATTAAAATCAATTTGAAATGTTACCATAAAACCTCATTGTGATTTTATTTTCTCCTTGATTTGTTGATATGTGGTTGTCCTTTACTTGAACACTACCTAATTCGACATGTACTTAGCTCAAGTGATAATTCCTTTGAATGAAGGAAAAAGTGTCTAGATTTATAAACTTTTGGAAAGGAGAATGGATGGTCAATATTTGATTTTGATATCATTTGTGGAGAATGGTTGAGAATATTTTCATAGGATCAAAGAGAGGATGGAGGGTGGAGATGGATGTTGTTAGATTGTGAATGGATAAGATGAACTTACTAAGTTTAGTAAGTGATTGTGAGCATGCAAGAAATAAGGGACATGTGTATCTAGTGGGGTTAGATTCTTGCAATGGGTTGAGAGAATAATGAAACCATTAGAAAAAGTGTTTTTAGGTTCCCTTTATTCTTGGAAAGTGTTGACGGAATATATGCAATAATTAAATAATAATAATATTTAATTATTTTAGCCACTTGTGAGAAGGATAATAGGTGGAATAAGTACTTATTTATTGATTTATGAGATAAGGGCATGTAAAAATGGGATTAATTAAATACTATGATTATTAAGTGATGGAATTTAGGTAAATGGTACTTGACTAGGTGATAAGTTGTATTGATTAGGAGTAGGTGAGGAGGAGGGCCTAGGGAATATTTTAGGTGCCTACATTTTGCCCCTCTTTGATACAATGTAACTAAGTGGAATTATATCAAAGAAGAATAAGGATTAGGATGGGATAAAGTGAAGTTTTGGTGGCAAGTTGTCTTAATTGCTTAAGGATGATGGTGGAAGCGATGCCCCTGAAAAGAACTGTTGGGTGAAATGGAACCCAATAGGTATCTTGAAAAGATAAAGGGTAATAAAAATGTGTCATAAAGGATAAAATATGTCATGAGAGAAATTGTGTTTGGATGATGTACATGTGATGGATATAGGATTGATGATGGCTTAAGGATTGGGCATTTTGATTGATGCCACTAGGATGATTGGACTGGATTGCATGGATGTACATGTTGAATGGTGAAATTCACAAGGATGTAATGTGAGAATGATACATGATCTTGGACTATGGACGAATGAGGAGGAATGATAAAATAGATGATGGATACATGTTTCTATAGTAACATCATGTGAAAGGAGCAACATTTTATTTTGTTGTAGCACTTACTGTTATGCACTGTGATATAAGGGATCATGATGATAATGAGCCATGTGCATATGAAATGGCACATAAACAAAGAAGTTAAAAATAGTATAGTGACCAAATACACATGGGTAATCCCACAATAATGAGTCCCATTTTTTGGCCAAAGTAGGACATTAAGATCAACATTTATAACTAAACCTTCACTTTCTAAGACCTATAGTAGCTAAACCGTTAAAAATTTGAAGGTGATGCAAACTAATGATTTGTGATGATTTGTGTAAATTATAAATATTTTTTAATTTCAAATAAATTTTGAATTTTTTCGTAGCTTTTAATAACTTTTTTTTATAGTAAACATTTTTAAAAAGTGATGTTTATGTCGTAACACAACTTTTTTTCTAGAAAAGATAAAATTTTAATTTTAAAATATAAATTTGTAACATCAATATCTAGTGCATGGATTTTTTTTTTTTTTGTTGTAAATAAACTATAGGTGCAGGCCCACTCCCTTTATTAATAAAAAACTAAAAGAAAAAGAGAACAACATGCAAGCCCTTGAACCAAGGGGAGTAACAGTAAACGACCCAACATGTTTCCAACAAATCCTTCAATAGATTACCAACTATCACTTAGGGAGAGATACAAACAATAACATCTAATAGAAGAAGAATAAAAATGAATCCAGTAGGAGGCAAACATCTAGAACCAAAAGGCGAAGGCGAAACTATTTCTGAGAAAGGAAGACATCCATGGTCCTCTAAGAGCCCTCCTCAACTGATGCCTTACCTTCAATGCGAAGTTTTTTAGCCTCAAAATTCCTAACGTTCTTCCTCTCAGACCCTCCACAATCGGGTTTTAATTTGTTGCACATAGTCTGAGAGATTCCAAGTTTTAGGGGAGGAGCAGCCACACAAAATCATCTTAAAATAAACCAGGGTTCAAATCATCTAGATCCTCCATGAAAGTGAAGGTGTCATCTAACTCAGAGCCAACCTCATCTGCCTTAGTAGGAATATTATTTGCTTTATTAAGAACATGAACCTCATGAGAAGGAACAAACATCAAAGGCTACACTGAGAAAGGATTTGGAGGCGATAGAATCAGTCCTCGAAAAAAACTTGCGATGATTACGCTAGATAAATTCAGCATCCAAAGACCCCGATTTTTTGATCCATTTATTAAGGCTAATGCATCTTGTTCCAGGTGTCCTTGGAGTGATGCAATCCTCAATCTTGTGCCCCATCTTATTGCAACGAAAAACATCTGAAGGGGAGACCTTCAAAGTTTAAAAATTGCAGCCAAGTGCCAAAAGAAGAATGAATCCAAATGGAGCCAAGGAGAGGTTTGAAAATATCCACAAGAGCACAAAGCCTGGTAAACTTGTGGGAAGATGCCCCCTCATCAAAGTCGAGCTTGACAAAGGAACCAATCAAGTTGTTCATGTGGCCAATGAGATACAGATCCCTTATAACCATAGGGAGGTTATAAAGCTTGGTCTAGATAGGGATCTCGGTGATTTTTGTCGTGCCCGAATCGAAGAAGGGGGTCCAAGGAGTAAGGAACAAGTCGAAGTTCTCAAAAATCCAGGGACCATTTTGAAGCACAAATTTGTAGTCAGCAATAGAAGGGAAGATGACTAAAAAGAAACCAAAATCTAGGGAATGAATCGTTGGAGGAGGCAAGTTGCTCAAAACAGACAACCTAATCCAAAATAGAGTCAAAAGGCAGGCACTTTCACAAGAACCTGATAATCAAAGAATGAATTCCAACATCGGTCAAAATTGAATTCATGGAAGGGGTTGGCCCTATTCTTGCTAGATTTTAATGTCTCAAAATCCCACTAGAGAGAAGCAGATCCGGCCGTAGTAGTGGTTGAAACCCCATCCAATGGATTGAAAGAAAGAACGGGCAAAGGATGCGACGAAACCAGATCAACAACCTTGCAAGTTCCAGAACGCAGTGAATATCGTTGTTATCCCTCATCGTCCTCCATCACACGAGAAGAGCCACGACCATAACCCTTTTTGTTGTCGACAACCTTTCCTTTCTTACTTGCGCCAACATCCCTACCAGACACCAAAAGCTTCACTCCTACACTCTTGAAATTTTGCGCTCCATCACTGCCCTCGCACATCGCTGCTTCACATAGTCTATGATATTTTTCATAATTTTTTTGTTTCATATTTTTTTAATTATTTTTTGAAATCAAGGTAATTATAATTTTTTTTTTTTTTTTATAAAAACTTTCCAGGGGTATCCCTGCGGCCCAGCCCAGCGCCCATATCTTGGGTACATGAGGCGAGCTGAGGCGAGACTAATCCCCCTCGAGATGCACCCACCGTCCTGCTAGACCAGTGCATCGGTTGAATCCGGCCCTTGGAGTTGAACCCAAGACCTCAGGGAGCAAACCTGAGACTTAAGCCTCCTCCGCTGACCATGAGGGCGCGGGCCGAAGCCCAAGGTAATTATTATTTAGACATAGACCTTGTATGTCCTAACGCATAAGTTATTTCATATATATCATTTTTTTTTGTTGAAACAAGGACATCAATACCTAGTGCATAAATACTTTTTGGTCTTTTTATAGTATTTTACTATTTTTCCACATGTATAGAACAAAGAACTTGATGCTCGGTGAAAAACCATGTTCAATCAAAATTAGAAAATAAATACATGATAAAATAAAAATATATTAAAATAATACTTGTTGGAATGCTCAATTTGAGGACTACGATCTCGCAAATTATCTTATCATGTTATTTCCATTTAAAGGTCCAACCTGAGGTTTGAAATTGGAATTTATGAGGAAAATTTGAAGCAGACATTGAAAGTGTATACCTAAGGCCCTTTGTTTGAAGGTCCTTTGTTCAAGGATATTAAAGGACCTTTGTTTGAAGGTACTTCATTCCCACAAAAAAAATGTAAAAAACCCTTTGAAGGTAATTTCCAAAAATGGAAAATTCGAAGGTCCCTTTTTATTCATTTTCTATAAATTTCCATAAAAGGAATAAAAAGGGACCTTTGTTCGAAGGTTCATTCTTTTTATTTTTAGAAATTACCTTTGTTCGAAGGTTTCAACCTTCAAATGAAGGTGTTTTTAAGTTTTTACTTGCATCTGAGATGGAAAATTTGATGTCCCAAGTTTGGGATCCATTATTGTGGGATGACCCACACGTTTCCATAGGCACACTATCATATGAAGGATGAGGGAAATCATGATGGAATGATAAATGAAGCATTAAGACTACAAGCAACAAACAAACACAAACTTAAAATAAAAGATAAAGGAAAGAAAAAGTGCAAATAGTGTAATGAGCCAAGAAACACATTGCCATAGGCACACCATCATATGAATGATAAAGGTGAATGTGGCGATGTGAGCTATGGAACACTAGGAAAAAAGTAAAAAGTAAAAAATGAAGATGAAAATAGAGAAACAACAAACATAGATTGAAAAATATAAAAACAAGAAATCAATCAATCAAAAGCATGCAAAAAACATGAGTTGGTATCCAATGAAATGTTGCAGCCATGGGTGGATGGGAGGGATGAATGTGTAGATTCCAAACAAAGATTAAATAATGGAGAAATATGGTGATAAATGATGATGAAAAGGTCATGCCCCAATGAATGTGGTAACCATTCCCAAGGAAATGTTAGTAAGGGGATGCCCCCAATTAAGTGCAAAATCAAGGGTATGGAATGAATATGAATAAAGTGAAGTGAAAGGATGGAGGGAAGGAATATGGATGGATGGGGAGGGTGCAGGGATGAAAATGAGGGAAGTGTTGGTTATTTGAGAAATCTAATGAAATAGGATGTATGTAGAGGGGATAGTGGAAATAGATGGAATGTGATGGATGGATAAGGGACTTGAGTGAACATTTTGAGGTAAGAGATATAATGAGATGAATGAAATGTGATGGTGGAAATAATATGGAAGGACACATGCTGATAGACTAGAGTGATTTCCTGCTACACATGACATTTTTTTATCAAGTTTTCATCACGGTACTTGCCTAAGGTGCTACAAGGAGTGGTTTCCATTGGTGGACAAATTTATTTCTCTTTATTATTTTTAAGATTTTTTATTTTTTAATTAATTTTTTTGGAAGACTAGTAGTAATTGGATTAAGCATAGAATAAATTGAGATCCAGACAATGTTTATAGGCTCATCTAGCTCATGGCCTTCAAGAGTGGTTAGCTTATATGCTTCAAATCTAAACTTTGTAGTAATGAAATAGGGACCCGACCAATTTGGCTCAAATTTCCCTTTCTTCTCTCTATCTTGGGTGGTGTTCTTTTGGTTTTCCTCAAGGACAAGGTCTCCAATCTCAAACTCTCTAGTGTGGAGGAATTTGTTATAGTCATGACACAACTATGTTGATATGTTTTAATGTGATTTAGAGTAGTAAGATGATGTTACTCAAGTAGTTCTAGCTCATGTAAGTGTGTTTCTTAGTAATCCTTTTCTGTGGTAGCCCAAAGAGTGAGATTAAGTTGAAGTTGCTAGTTGCGACCAACATAATTGATGATCTTCTTAAGGATTTTGATGATTACTTTATTAGAAACCTTAGCTTGATCGTTGCCTTGCAGGGAAAAAAAGGGTGGACCATTTTTTCTTAATATGGAATTTCTCACATAAGGATTGCACTTAATGGTTTTAAAAGTATTTTCCATTATCTATGATAATGATGGATGGTATGCCGAAATAACAAATGAGATGGTTAAGGATAAATTTGGAAATTTGGATGTCAATAGTAAAAGTGAGTGGAACAACTTTGACCCACTTAGTGAAATATTCAATAATGGTAAAATTAATTTATGGTCGTTGGAGGAGGTGGGATTAATCTTGTCAATGAGATCAAGACCACATATAGAGAAGGGCCATGGAGTGGCAATGGGATGGAGGGAATGTGAGGGTGCATGAATAAGGTCGCCATGTTTTTGACAAGAAAGGAATTTCTTTACATATTGGTAGCCATTTGATTCCATGGTAGGCCAATAGTATCCTGTGTGAAGGAGATTCTTGGCTAGGATCATGTCGTTTGTGTGAGCACCACACATTTCTATGGACTTCTTGAAGTGCATGGTTAGCCTCATCTAAGCTGAAACATCTAGGCAAAGTTTTATCATAACCCCAATGATAGAGTGTTCCATCAAGGATGGTATACAAATATGTGCGTTGAATAAGGGATTTACGTTTGGTGGATGATAGGTTAGGAGGGATGGTTTTTGTATATAGGAAAAAATATGACTGTACCAGAGAGTGTTGAGACCAAAAGTTTCACATATCATATCAAAATGTGGAAGATCATAAGTAGGTATAAGGTGTTTGCCTACAAGGAAATGATTCTCATGAGCTTCACCAAGAACATCTAGGAGAAATATAATGGTGTTCATTACATCATTAGCTTTTTTATTGATACAAGGAAATTTCTCAAAAAATATATCCAAGAAGTACTAATTAAAATTGTCAATCATGCATCTATAGGGAGATTTTTTGTCATCCTTAGTAAGGAACTCATCATTGACTTGTTTAACTACCAATTGTAATCTCCAAAGACTTGCAAGTGTTGAATGTTCTATTATACTACTTGTTTCAAACCAGATATCAATTCCTCATATTCCACCATGTTGTTTATGCAAGGAAAATCAATGTGTAATGATTTAACAATGAAATCACCTTGGGGTGACGAAAAGGATTCTAACACCTAATCCATATGATGTGAATGATCCACCAAAATATAATCTACATGGTTTGGATTATTCAATGTGAAGGATGGATTCATCTAGAAATTTTATGTTCAAAGGTTGATAATCCTAAATGGGATCCACTACTAATTGATATGCTATATCTTGACCTTTTATTGCCTTCTAGTTGATGTACTCAATATTAAAATCACTAAGGATCATAACCCACTTTTCCATTTGACTAGTAAGGGATGCTTTGGACAGTAGATATTTCAATGGTTCAATTTTGGTGATCAAATGAATAGTAGCATTAAGCATATAATGTTGAAGTTTTTGTGTGGAAAAAACTACTGCAAGGCATGATTTCTCCATGGATGAATAATTGAGTTCACATCCAACCAATGTTTTGCTAAGGAAATAGATTTCATTCTCTCTTCCCTAATCATTATGCTAAGCTAAAAGGGAACCTAAGGCATGTTGTGCATCTAATATGTATAACAACAAAGGACTATCTAGAGTGGGTACCACTAAAACTAGAGGATTAGATAAGTATTCCTGGATCTTATCATTTTTTTTTGACATGGCTGGTCCCATTCAAAACTGATATTCTTTCGAAGTAGATGTAAAAATGGAAAATTGGGATTAATTAAAAAAACAAGATTACTAATAATAAGATCATGTTAAGATTCAATTATGATATCAATGGTGGAGGATGATTGAGATGATCTCCCTAGGAACAAGCAAAGGATGGAGGGTAGAGATGGAGGTTGTTAGATTGTGAATGGATAAGATGAACTTACTAAGTTTAAAGCAAGTGGATGTGTGCATGAGGGAAATAAGGGAAATGTGCATCTAGTGGGGCTAGATTCTTGGAATGGGTTGAGAGAATAATGAGACCATAAGGACTATTACAGACAAGTGTTCTTAGGTGCCCTTTATTCTTGGAAAGTGTTGAGGGAATATAGGAATAATTAAATAATAATATTATTTAATTATTCTAACCACATGTGAGATGGATAATAGGCAAAATAAGTTATTATTTATTGATTTGTGAGATGAGGACATGGAAAAGGAGGATTAATTAAATAATATGATTATTTAATTAAGTGATGGAATTTAGGTAAAGTGTACTAGACTAGGTGATATGTTGTATCGATTAGGAGTAGGTGATGGGAAGTAGGCCTAGGGAATATTTTAGGTGTCTACAAGAAGGTTTTAGTATATCCTTCCAAACAATAATGAAAGAGATAATGTAGGGAGATAATCTAATTTTTAACTTGTCCTATTGTTGAAGAATTAAATAGGGAGTTAGACCCCTTGCATTAGGATATGCAAATAAATGTGGAAATATAGGATCTTAGAGAATATGAAGTTTCTTAGATAAATAAGGAGATAATCGATCCCAATGTCCAATTCCAAGAGCAAGTGATGAGGCTAATTATTAGCTAGTTTTCTATTGTTTAGTACATACTTTTAGACATTTCCAGATACTCATTTCATACATATTCCTGAACCTTACTATATTTTTATAATCATCATGCAACTTGAACCTGGCTTTAGTATATGGAAATATGATTATGGTATGTTAGTAATTGCATGGTTAAAATGTGAGAATGTGTATGGGATGCAATGTATGTCTATGTTTAAATTATGGTTATTAGTATTGTGTATATGTTTCAATGAACTAACTCTTCTTTGCCAAGAAGCCAAAGCAAGCAAACCGTAGCCTACAACAACTGAGGGGCGCAATCCACAACCAAAGGAGTTTCAAACAACGATGCAAGAGAAGTTCCTGAATAAGAACACACCAATTGTAGAATTGAAGGTGTCTATTTATCAAGATGATTGTGAGTCACCATGTCATTTAATAAGACTACTAAAGGAGAAGAAACCTTATATGATTGGGAATCCAACATGGTTGTTTCCACACACTAGTAGACAAATAGAAATAAATGACTAAAAAAACTATTAAAAATTGCATATAAATGACTAAACTTGGTCACGTGACCAATAGTAGTTTATTGTCGGTCATTTATAATGTGACCAAGTTTATGACTAAACCATTTTTAGTCATTTATTTGGTCATTTTGATTAATCAATTTGGTAGTATATTTAGTTGTTAATTTAGTCATATATTTAGCCACATTTATTCACTTAGATTGGTCACATGACCATTAGTAGTTTATTGCCAGTCATTTATAACGCGACCAAATTTATGGCTAAACCATTTTTAGTCATTTATTGCTTGTTTTGATTGATCAATTTGGTAGTATATTTTTAGTCTTTGATTTAGTCATATATATTTAGTCATATTTATTCACCAATTTATGTCAATAGGTAGTATATTTATTCACTGGTTTCTGTCAACTAGTAGTATATTTAGACATATGTTTAGTCATATTTATTCACTGATTTTTGTCAATTGGTAGTTTATTTAATTGTTTTTGTTCACTGATTTCTACCTAAAAGTGTTGGAAATGAGACAATACTTTTGAGGTTTAAACATAACACATAAAAACATAATCAATCATTCATTTGCACATAATGAAACAACTATTAAGAAGGAAAAATATTGAAATTTTATTGAGAAAAGGTGTTCTTACAACAGATACAAGACTTAAATATGTGTCTTTGCTTTGAAAAATGTGTTACAAAGTGTGTTTCCCAATGTTGTGGCTGAGAAAACTAAGTTACAAATCTAAACTGATCACAAACAGTTATTAATGGACGAGCATCTAGAAGTCTTGCTTCCATAAAAAGGTTCTTTGTCTTTTCAGTATCATAGAAGTTTGACTCTCTGGTTACATGTTGCACCTCCTTGATTTGTCCTGTTTTGGCTACTGCTTCAATGTATTTGAATTGAATGTCGGGATCCTCACTACCAATGACATTGAAAATACAATTTTCAATTTTCTCCTCGGCTCTTTGTCTTCATCCTGATGATGGATCATGGAGTGTGATCCGAAACGTTGATGCAAAAAATTGTACACAATCAAATCCAAAAATCTTGAGCAATATTGAAAATATAGTTTACCATATAAGTACAAGGTTCCCAAGCTACTACAAAACTACCTCCTCAAATAGATCAATGAATATCAATGACAAAATGATACAAGTGACAATCCAAAGTCAAATCACTTGGAGCTCAAATATGCACCCAAGAAGAAATATAGCCCTTCATAAGACTTGAACTGTTCAAACAACTTGATGCATGAATCTACACCCAATTATTTAGAATATTCCTTGACATCCTATGTGACATGAAAGAAGTTAACATAAAAAAAAAGAGAGCAATTGTCAATGTTATCTAGAGCCAACATTATTAATTTGAAATAAATAAAAGGTGCACAATTTTTACTTGGGCAATTATTTGGAGATTTCCCCTCATGTTGATAAGAAGGAGACCTTTCATGCATTCCAACACCCACTCTCTAGAAAGGGTCCCAAAGAACTCAACAATGGCCTGAGAAATACTATAATCAGTAAGGGAATTGGTAGTTTCTATTCAATTTCAAGAGCACATCATGTTTCAAAGACTAGTGGCTTGATAGCATGGGTGTTGACTGATGACCATATTCAAATCTATTCATTTTAAGCACATACCTAGCATGTTTGGAAAAATAATTGAACAATAGTTGAGAAAAGCTCTTTTGCACAAGTTGTACCACATCAAAACGATCTCATACAGTGATTGCATTACAATATAATAATATATAGAAAATAAAACTCTTAAATGACCTCTGATATGGTTGGCAAGGACCAAACTCTCTTAGCACAAATACCTTATTCGTGAGTGATACAATCAATATCATTCTTAGAAAAGGTTTTTCCAATGGTTATGTCATATTTTCATATTAGTGAGTAATAAAAGTTATTCCCAATCCTAGAAGTTGGTCCCTTTTTGATTCCCTAGGATATTATTTTTTTATGTTCTCTTTTATTTGTAGTCATTATTTGTATGAGATGAAAAAATATTGGAAAATGTGGAAGAGAATGCAACAATAGACTTGGATTTAATTCACTATTTTGGAAAGTGACAGTTTCACTATTAATGTAGTCTTGGAAATCAAGCCAACAAATTCATGAAATTTATGGCAAAGGTCAATGAGCACAAAAGCCCCAACATACTAATGCAAAAGATGATCCATATAAATACATTAGTCAAAATCGTAATTTCCTTAACAACTTTATAACCTACTTGCCTAACTTCTATATATCTCACCACCCAACAAAGTGTCATTAGTTCACAAGGTGTTTATTAATTTTATTTCTAACCTCTAATTTATTCACTAATGGGTGTGTCTCAAAGAGGATCTTGCCCCTTACATCTATTCATTACTAACATCATAGATTTTGGTTCACAAACCTAACAAAGATCCAAAAGAGAGATTCTGTACTGTGGTACCCTGATCAAACTGTGTTGACACATCTACTGCATCCTTTGCAGCCTGACCTCCTGCATACTGTGCTTACTGCCTCTGCATCCTGTCAACACTACTTGACACGACCTTCTCATGGTTGACCTTTGATGCTTGTACTTGAATTTGGATCGATACTATGGAACAATTGCTAGATGCTCCAATGATACCAATCATTGTGTCCTCACCAAAACCTATAGTGCAAAACATCAATCAAATGCTTTCACTAAATTGATCAAGAGAAAAACCTATTTCCTTCCATGACCAAAACCTTTGATTGATCCAACTTGTGAAGGACCATCAATACTCCTACAATCATTGCATCTATGTACTATCTCTTCTAGAGAAAAAAATCAGTCTCTTCTGAGAGACTAAGACCAAAACCTTTGATTGGCTTGACTTGTGAAGAGTCATCAACAAACACTTTTGATTGATCCAACTTATGAAGGACCATCAATAATCTTGCAATCACTACATCCACATACTTTCTTCAGACCAAAAAAAATGAGTAACTCAATGGCATGGAGAGTTATCAACACACGTCTCAGATTGATCCAACTTGTGTATCATCAGTAATTTACAATTCCTATAACACAGAATTTCAAAACTCGTGAGGGATCATCAGTGATGTGTAACTCCTATAACACAACATATCACATCTCTGAGTGACCAAATTTCATGAAGAGTCAATAACCTACAAGTCATGTAACACAAAATGTCACAACTCATGAAGGGTCATCAGTAATCTGCAATTGCTTGTAACATAAAATATCAACAACTTGAAATTTCAAATTTTCTTAACACCTCCCCCCATCTAATGAGCATTTGGAATTCCATCATCTCTATGGACAGTTGGATCATCTTTGGATGTCAAAGATCATCACCAAAGTACCATCAATACTTGCACTAAATCACAAAAAAGGGTTGACATATACAACATAGAATCTAAATCGGGTGATACCAACAATGCTTAAATATAAAATTATTCCACCTTACAAATATCTACATTGCAAAAGGAGTCTGAAAAAAAAGATATTAAAGAGGCTTGGAATTTATTCATATGATAAAACAAAAGACTTACCAAATGTCATTTTCATAGGAAATATGGTTGTATTGCAAAGTTACATTTTTTTGACTTTTCCCAGTTTTAGTAGAAAATAGGCTTCTAAATTGATACAAATACTTGATTTTTGTAGTTTTGAGCTTTTAGGGGGTTGAATTTGGGGCATGTAGGTTCTCAATTGAGTGTTTTAATAAAATAATTTTTATTGATCTATAGAACTAATTTTTTTATATCCAAATAAGAACATATTTGATTTTGTGGGCTAGTTTGGTCTTGATGGATTTTGAACCTTTGACTTGTGGATTTATGGCAAAACACTTAACAGATTTCAATTGCTTATTGTTTGACCATTAACTATAGGGTACCCAAAATACAAGAAAACAATAAATGGAAGTGGAGGACAAATTAATAAAGACAACTTTATTATTGCATAGATAATCAACTGGTTGCTGGAATTGCCTTTATAGCAGTGCAGTGCCTTGTGACAGTTTCTGATTGCCATGGAAATTTTAATGCAATACTTGCTTGGATCTGCTTGGTACGATATTAGTCTTTTCCAAGTAAAGCAAACTCCTTTTCTTAATCTTAACATGGGTAGCCTCTTTGTAACCCCTCATATAGTCATGATCAAATTCCCTACCCAATAGTAACCCTCTAATGCGGATTTAACACAAGCATCTTCTCTAGCCAATGTAAAGTGCTCTCATCCTTCACCTTGCTAAAAACTTGCCTCAGAGTGCTCCTTAGAATCTGTGACAGTCTCTCTTATAAACTTATAGAAGTCCTCATTCCACATAAACTTAGCAAGATTTTTCTCAGGCAGAGACAAAATCATTGCTTCAACTCTTTTTCAGGGGGCGAGACATGGGTTCTTGAAATTTGTCACATGGAGGTGATCCTGATGTCATAAATATCCCTAAATGTCCACATAATGGAATTATGACTGACTTTTATATGGGATATTTTGTGCCTTGTACTCAAGGTTTCTATGATACAAGGGCTTTATCTCTGAAGTTGATGTCTGACCACATAAAAATCATGCGAGTAAATTCCCTGAAAGAGCTTGGTCTGAAGAATGTATCTCAATGCTTGGAAGTGAGAAGTAGAATTCAAGTACATGTTGAGCCATCCTGTTTTGGTTGGCACAACTAGTGTAGAACATTCTGAATGTTTATCTGAGCTTCTTAGGGAGTGGGAGATTCCTCATAACGTTTTGAATGCTTGACCAAAGTATGCAACCAGGGAGACTCGAATTGTTGCACTAGGCAAGAGAGGGAGCCCATGTCTAGAGGGACTCACAACCACATTCCAGTTAGAAGACTTGGATTACCTAATAGATTGCTTGAGACAACCATTTGAAGAATACAAAACTATTGGTAACTCTTCCAGAAATTTCATCCACCACATCATAGAAGCATCCTAGTGTGTTTCTTGCATCACCGCTAGCATAACTTGAAGAGTATGCTAGAGAGCAAGTAACTCAACATGCTCTTCCCGCATCCCCGCAAAAGTCAGGGAACAAGCACACGAAATACATGCGGTGTTACGATGAAACCAACAAAATGAAATTTTATGAAGTGCCAAGGAAAATTTATTAAAATCAATGTTGCATGGTCGCTAAGTCAATTATGATCAAGGTTTAAATGGGCAAAACTACCATAAATGTGTGCCCAGGAGAATTATAAAGGTCAATTAAGTCGCATGGATGGTAAAATCAGGAACTTAATTTTTATGAACAGTATTAAGTGGCAAAACAGGACTAAAAGAGCACCGGGCATAGATTTTAGTGACAGTCATGACATAAATAGGCACCCAACATGAAGTTTGAGTGACAAGAATGAGGTATAGGTAGGCCAAACTTAGGATGTAATCTTTTTCAGTGGCAGAATAAGGTTAAAAGCACACATGGAGCAAAAAAACCACCATTGAGTGGCCAAAAATGCTTGGAGGAGGTGCCAAACATGCTTGGAGGAGGCACCCAATAGAGTTTTAAGTGGAACAAGTTGTCATATGAGGTACCTAGAGTCTAGACTGAAAGAGGATCTTTCCAGTGTCATAAGTAGCTTAAACAGGTAATTGGAATGTTTTGTTGCATTTCAAGTGACTAAAGAGACCACAATAGGCACCCAAATGCATCAAATGAGGTCTTAAGTGGTAAAGAGGTCAGGTTGGCATGCCTGGAATCTTGGTAAGTGATAGCAGCAAAAGATTGGTATATCTAACTACTGACATGCATTTTAAGTGGCAAAGGCATCGAAATGAGGCACGTATGTGCAAAGTAAGGATTCTTTCAGTGATACAAGCTATTCAAAACAACACTGCATGTTATGGTTTAGTGATTTAAGTGTCAAGGAAGGGCGCCTTGCTGAAAAGGAATGTTTATAACAGATGTTTACAATAGAAAGAGAATGCCTTAAGTTTCTAGGCTCTTGGAATTGCGAAAACGATTATTTGAGTTGCCAATAGCAGCAACTAAGTGTTATTGTTTTAATTCACACCTTTCAGTGCAACACAAAATAGAACAAATGTGTGGTTGAATGGCTATTCAAATTAAAGGGAAACCTCCTTGTAACAAACCTAAAATCCTAATCTGGACAATATATATTTTCTACTTACACTTTATATAGGTGCATGCCTTAAGGCGGGGATTAAACCAAATTTCAAAGTAAAAAATGTGTAGCCCCTTGGTTGGGTGCACACCATTGAAGGAGGAAAATAGAATAGATTTTTCAGTTATATGAACTACTCATGCTTTTTAAGTAAAAAATCACACGTCAATGATGCAGTGTGTGCCTATGAGGATGAAGCTGACTTTTTAAAGTCATGAGAAAGTTGCACTTTCTATTGTCCCACATGCTCCCCAGGGCATCATAACAAATTTTTTGAGTGAAAAATCTCATTTCTATAACACTATTTTGTGCTTATAAATGGCTCAGACATTTTCTTCAAAGTCACAAATGCAGTTTTTGAGTCAGATATTGCATGATAGGGTAAACACACATGCTTAGGGAAGGAAGGATAATTTTGCAAACCCTAAAGCATGTATAAAGTACACACCCATAGGGCAGATTTTCAAACTTAAAATTCCTAATATACATGTACAAATGTGCGCCTAGTCATGTGGAAGATGCCATTTGTCAAAACATCTATATTAGGTGTGCTAATATTAGCAGAGCCTACAAATTTGTCAAGTATAGGCATGTATATTTACAAACATGTGCTTATTCTAATAGAATAGCTGAAAAAACGTTACAAAAGCTGCCAATATACTTATAGAAGTCATGACCTTTCAAAGAACAAATTTGAATCTACTGTGAATAGAATTGTGTTCAATACAGATAGCAATCAGTTTTAAAAAACCAACTTAGAAGAAGAGGAAAGCAAATTATATTTAGAATACAAGGGAATTGGAAGTAGCATTGATTCATTTTTAAAATAGACCTCTACACTCCATTAGTTTCCCATTAGACTTCATCAAGAGAATGAACTTCAATTGCATCAGTAGGATTTTGTCATAATAGGATTCATTTTTGACGTGCAGCAGCAGAGAAGGTGCATTTTTCATTAGACCACTAGAACAACAATCATCATTCATTCCTTTTTCAATGAATTCCTTATCAACCTTGGTTAAAGTGACTGAATTTTAGAAAGATTTTTATCAATTATCAGCAAATTTTAGTCACCAACAGCTCAATATTTTGCAACATTATAATCAAGTGAATATCATTCAAAAATGGCTGATTTTGAAGGTTATCTACCATCATTTTAACAGGGTTACAACAAAATTTTAATGACTTTTCCAATGTCCCTGATCGCTAATAGATGTCAACAAGGTTCAGAAATAGAACGGCAAGGATTTCAGCCATCATAATCATTCATATGATTAGGATTTTGTCACCATAGGAGCAAATTTTCAGTCATCGTAAATGCAAGCAAAGAGAGGCGGTCATTTATTTCATTCTTCATTCCACGAGTTTTGAGGTCAAGAGTTGGTTTTTAGAGTATGCAGTAAGCAATTTTCAGGCAAGGTTTGGGATGTGAAATCAATAAAGAAGGGAAATCACATTCAAGGTATTCAGAATTATCAAAGTTTTAGACATTTTCAAAGAAACCACCATAGAACACAAAAAAGCTTCATCAAGATCATCGCCAAAGAGCCCTATTAGGATTGCCTATTTTAAGCAGGATCTATTTTTTATTGTCACCACTTTTGAGGGGACAAGTATATCTAGGAGTCCATTTTTATTGGATTCTAACTAAAGACTACGTGAGTTAGGTTTAGTGACTAGGTGAATTTTTTTAGTCATTTATTGCTTATTATGATGTGGTTTTTATAGCCACAATGAATGATTTTTACTAAAATTACTTAAAAAATGAGATTCATTGGCGTAGATGGTCAAATATAGTCAAGGAAATTGAAAACCCTTTGAGGCAAAGATAAGGCACAAGAATGCTGATCTTAGTACATGAGGAGTCCTCTTAAAAAATCATGGCATTCACTATCATTGAAGTAGATCTGTTATGCATATGTAATAGACATAGATATTCATCCTCCAATTACAAGAAAACAACATTTTCATCAATAGTGTGACCATCTTGCTCATGCATGTAGAAGATATATGTTTCACCCTATCATTTGCATCAGTTGTTGTATAAAGCATTGTGAGTCTATTCACAATTGATGGATTTATAATAGTGAATGATATGGCAAGAACAATCACAATAATTCTAATGTTAGCATTCTAGAATTTTTGTTCATAACTCTTTGAAATCAATAAAAATGAATTTTGGATGGATTACCTCACTAAACCGAAAAATAATTACTTCCACAAGCAAAAGTTCTTCTTCGTTAGAAATTGACACTAGGAGGGCAACTAATATAGCTCAGTGCTTTGGATAGAATTCATTTAAGACAGGCACGTCTCATTATCATGGTCACCTTTTTAGAGCCACAATATCTTTTTTGGTGCTCAAAAATGAATTTACATGTACTTGCATGTTTATTGTAAGAGCACATACATAAAAAGAGTATAATATTAAAAAGACATGTAAGAATAGATAGACTTCCAAACTATGGATGTGACTCAACATTGAAGGTTCTTTTACAAGTAGCAAGTGGATGACTTGAATGTTTGGGATGGTTGAAGACAACTATTCACACGTGTACTTATATTGTTATAAAATATTGTATTATTACTCTACAACCCCTCAACATACTACGGAAATGATCCAAATTCGAAAGTGGTATAATTTGGCTATGAGATATCTAGCAAGAAATGTAAAGCTTATAAACTTTATAAAATATCCTTAGGGAGAGAGAATCGTGCTTGAAGATATTCAAGATTGATTATAGAAATGTTCATGATACACATACCACTTAGAGATCCAATATTGTGTCAATATACAATAGGACTATATACATAAGAGGCATACAAGATATTAAGAAAATGGATTTTCCTAGTCATCAAAAACTCACCTATGATAGATTCCTTCTATTATAAAGCACCTCTCTACTTCATACCTCCATATTCCTGCTAGCAAGTTTTTCATCTACAAATAGTAGTTGTCCATTTGTTGAAGATGTTGCTGCCACCTGTGCTTGTCTTCCTTGAATCAAAGTTGAAGCTTGGCCACTAAGAAAATCAAACTAATTCTGCAAACGCCTTAATCATTTTTGCAATTCTAAAGCTTTTTCCCTATATGTTGTTGTTGCTTCCCCCATGCAAGCAAAGCAAGACAAAAATAATTAAAATGTACTAAGACAATGAGAGTTGTATTTATAGTGAGACAGTTAAGAATGTAAAATGCTCCTAGTCACGATAAAATTGTGAAAAAGGGATTAAATTTCAAATGTCTACATCTCTGACAAACAACCACTAAGCAAAGACAGTTTTCTACAAATTTTCATGCAAACTAGTTCATTCAAAATGTTAAAATATAATTGCTCCCACATTAGTTAAACTTTCAATACTTTTTGAAATCTATGCCACATTCCCCATCATCTTAGATTTCTTCAAGATAAAATAACAAGTGAAGGTATCTTGATTTCATCGCAAAATATGGACCCACCAAACTTGCAAATAACACAACCCACACAAACAATATGCACATGAGAAACCAAATTTATGAAATTATTTCTAGAAAAGATTTCAAGAAACATATACCATCATTATCTATGGTTGAGAATAATCCAGGAAATTTTTAAAGTGAAATCAAATTTCAATTAGGATTTGGATGAATCAAAGTAATCACCAAGTAAGGATTTAAAAAATGTTTAAAATCATTGTTTGTAATCTTAGGTGAACACGCTAAATGAAGAATCCACAACTCCAGGTTCTCACAGGTAACATATTTTCAATTTGGAAATGTCCCCTAACTTTTCTAGAAACATTTTGTAAACTAACAATGACAACTCCCTTGAATTTTATCAATTTAAACATGCAAAACAAGAACAAACCATTCTCTTACAACCAAAAAGAGGATAAATGCAACTTGTAATAAAAAAAGTACAATCATATAAATCAGTGTACCTCAAGGGTGCAGCCCCAAGGTTTTTAGCTTTTCCTTGTAAAATGGGTATGTTTTGGGAGCTCAGGGTGGTAATGAAACATCCCCACTCCATGTCCCTAAACACTGAAAAAATAGGGATGTATCTTGATATCTAGAAGAATTCTTGAGTGAGCTAAATTTCTTTTATTGTGTTTTAGTTTGACCTCCACTTCATTTTAATCATTCAAAATTCACGGATGCTTTATTACTATGCAACATATTTAAAAAAAAAGTTTGGGTGCAATTATAGGGTGACTTTGAGACAATAGATACCCCTAGCTAAGGAAACATTTTTTTGACCAAACCCATTGAAGAAAAACTTGAATATTATATCACAATCTATTTGAGGATTATTTTGAAATTAAAGGAGCTGAAAGAAAATGAAATGGCTAAATACTTGTCGAGTTACACTGATCTCAGTGTTTTCTTCATATCCAATGGGATCGTGACTGTGATCAAAATTATTAAAAATAGTAGAAACAATGGCTTTTGTCACTCCGACCCGCACTTGCTTGTACACCAGCTCCTGCAAATTTGAATCACTGACCTGATGTAAATTGGTAATATTATTCAATTTCCCTCGCACACAAGTTTCCCTCCTTGCAAAATTAAAAATTTAACTTTATCACTTGCTCAACTTCACGTGGATTTGATGAAAAAGGCCATTAAAGGATAAAAATGCCTTTTTATAATGTTTTACCATAAAATACCATCTATTTGCCAACAATTTTTTTCATAAAATTGTGTCATTCCCAATGTATTTTGTTTAATTATTTTATAATTTGAATTTTCCTTTGAAGCTTGCACTACCTATGTGTAATTATGACATTGTATGATGAATCATAGGACAATTACTAGATATATTCTTGTTGATTTGCATGCCAATTTTGATAAATTTCTAGATTAGGATTTCTAACCCTTTCTCATTCTCATTTTTTCTTTTTTCTTTTTGTAAAATCCAAAATCTAAATTTTTTAAAGTATCCAAATACTAAAAACCTATGATCAAAATTAATATTTCAATATCATATAGTATTTGATTAAGGTTAGATAAACATCAATATCTGTGTTCATTAATCTAATCCTACTTATTTAAACTTGCTATGCAAGTCATTTTGTGTAATAGATTCCACTACAAATTGCTATTAAATCCACATGTCAATACCTGATAGTTGAAACTTTAGGATAATTAAAATCTCTTTGAATAATTTAATTTTTCTTTTAAGAGAGGTAAAATTCATTTGTTGCTAGCGTAGAAGATTATTATTACTTATTAAGTAATTATGCATGTGATTCTACACTTTGCATTAAGCCATCTTAGGTGGCTATGTGGTGACTTGGAGAGTTGGTAAAATTAATCCAAGGTATGTTGAACATCCTCTTGCTATTTTGGAGGAAAAAAATTTCCACCACTATTAATGTGCATGAGTTGACTTCTTATGCGACCCAACCGCTTCTCACTATATGTATAGAAATTGTTCATAATATTTAGCAGTTTGAATTATTTTATTTCTCTCTTTTAGGCATGAGAATTCTCATCCTTCTTGGCCTATGAAATACTAGTGTTTTGTCCAAGAGGTCCTCATCTACTACATGGTAT
Organism: Sequoiadendron giganteum; assembly: GCA_007115665.2. Classification (NCBI taxonomy): domain Eukaryota; kingdom Viridiplantae; phylum Streptophyta; class Pinopsida; order Cupressales; family Cupressaceae; genus Sequoiadendron; species Sequoiadendron giganteum. The sequence goes on along the minus strand of CM021103.1, from coordinate 328,308,582 downwards.
CAAAGTGAGGTTTTGGTTGAAGTTGCTGGTTAGATTTTTTGTGAGTTATTTATGTTGAAAATATTGATGCATGTGATATCTTTATTTTTTTGTATGTGTCTTGTATGATCCAGTGTTTTCATTGATTTCAAAATTGTTGTGGATAATTCCATAAAATTAGAAGTATTTTTAAAGACTTTTGTACATGATAAGTTGATCTGGAAAAAATAGCTACAAAGGAAAATGCCTAAGTATCAAATATGCCAATACAGTGGTTCAATGCATTAGTTTTTGGGTCTGTACTCCATAGAAAATTGAGATGTCACTCTATGATTCTAACTATATTTTTATGATCATCAGATCTATCTAAATCCAAGAGTTAGTGTTGTTTAGTGAAGTATTCAAGAAGATACAATTGACAAAGTTCAGTTCTGTATATTGCAGTTATTTTCTATACAGAGTGTTGGTGTGGGAGATTCCACATTCCTTCATAGATAATTATTTTGTTCTACGAAGCTAAAGATAAGATTTTGGATGTAATTTGAGTGGGAATTCAAAGTGAGATCAAGTTTTGAGTCACACATTTGACAAATTGGATAAAATAGATGGAAGTTTTGTGTTTAGGTCTTATTTGGGGCCGACCTATCATGTTTAATGTTATGCGAAGGATAAATAAGTGTTGCTACCATATGTGAGATCTTTTATAGGTCCATACCAACCTATCTTAAGGTGAATTTAATTTTGGATTAAGGCACGATATGTGGATGGAATTTTTTAAGGATGACAAGTTCAATTTTGTGTGTTACTTCTAATTAGGTAGACCTAATCGAAGTTACATTTGATGTGGATATAAATAATGGATTAATTTTGGTGTTTTGTGGATGATTTTGAAAGGTGGTATGAGTAATGTGCAAAAGGTGACATGTATGATGAAAATTTAATAAGAGTTTTGTGAATTGTATTGCAAAGTGTGTGAATGCAGAGTAGAGCAGTGCATTGATCTAGATCAGTGTAAAGATAATTTTATACTTCATTGGAATTGTAATACAACACATTGTAGATGCATTTGTAACAGTTAAATAGGTTGTGAGCCACCCCTTTCTTCTTCTATCTTACTCTTTGTCAGAAGTGAGTCCACCTACAGTAAACATTTTTGTACTATACTATATTGAAATATAATATATTATGAGCTAACCCTCACCGTGATTTTTCCCATTTTGGGTTTTCCACATAAATTATTGGTGTTTATGTGTCAAGTGATTTTGTGGATGTTTCATGCTTTAATTCATTATTATAGTTAAATATATTTTGTTAATTGGATGACTAATGTTTGAATGGTTTAAAGGAATATTGATTCACCCCCCCTCTTAGTATTTTGGGTGTTCAACAATTGGTATGAGAGTTTGGATCATAAGAAAGAGCTTGATCGATTTGGGAAGATCTTCGAGTTTGAACATATGGTTGATAGAAAGTTTCCTATTCCTCTAGAAAATATTCCTACTATTGGATATATAGAAGAAGATTGCATGCTTGAAAAAGATGGAGAGCTGAAATTTGCTCTAGAATATCTTGACAATGTTGAAGGTGAAAACAAAGATCTAAAGGAAAATATTAAAGAGGAAAATGAATGTATCAAAAAATTGAGAGATCATATCAAAAAATTTAGAGAAAGGCATAAGGAAGTCAATGAAAAATTGAAATAAGAAAATGAGAACATCATCGGGTTGAAAGTACAAGTGGAAGAGAAGAAAAAGATTGAGGAATGTCTAAATATAATGGTATAAATAAAATCTAATGAATGCATGAGGCTTGAAAAAGAAGTGGTGAATCTAAGATCAAATCTGGAGAAGGAAAGAATTCATAAGGATAAATTGAAGACAATTTCTACAATGCTTTATGAGTTGATTGTAGGTTAGAAAGCATCTAAAGAAAAAGGTGGTTTAGGGCATGAAAAAGGAGAAAGCTCAAAAGTAGCTCAAACACCTAATATAGGAAAGAAGATCAATGTATCAGAGAATATTGAAGAAAAGAAGAATAATGGAAAATTATAGAATCAAAGAAGCAATGATAGAAGACCCCCTATTAGAAAACAAAATTCTTAAAGGTACCCTTATTTCAATGGTTTAAGTTATTCTTGCAATAAATATGGACATAAGGAAATGGAATGTAGAAGAAAAATGAATAAGAATGTTCCATCCTTTATTGGTCAACATTTTACATGCAAAAGATTTGGGCATAGAGCATGTGAGTGTAGAAGTCAAATGATGAATGCATATAACAATGGTAGAATGATTCAATATTTCAAAGGTTACTGTTATACATGCTATGGATTTGGAAAAAAATCTAATCAATGCAGATCTAGAATGAATGAAAGGAATAATGTTTAAATAAATATCACATGCAACAATTGTAGTAGGGCTAGACATATTGCTAAATTTTGTAGAAGCAAAAACATAAGGAAGGATGATTCGATAAAGAAGAATGAACTAGTCAAAAATATTGATCCAATAGAAGTAAAGAAAGAAATAAAAAGGATATGGAGAAAGAAAGAGGAGCTTGAGAATAAGGAAGAATCATGGACTACACATGAATCTGTACCACCCTTTGATGTAGATAATTCTTCTGGAAATTGAACCTAGGCATAGGCTTAAGGGAAGAAATAAAATAAAAAATAACCCCCTCACCTATATGAGGTGTCATAGCTTGGCACGACGATATATCATGAAGAATGGAAAGCTTGATCTATTGAAGAAAATTACAGAAAGAAATATGCTAATGTGGAAATTTGTGGAGCTTGAGAAGTTGACAGTGCATACAGTTTCTAGGATTACCAACTTTATGGTTGGAAGAATTTATTACAAAATTAGGTCAAATCAAAGAGTTAAAAGTGTATTTTCTAAGAAAAATTCATTTCATTAAATTCATTTGAAGGAGAATTAAGGAGCAAGAGGTGAATTTGAAGAGTTTGAAGCATCTCCAAGTTACATAATTTCAAAACCCTACTTTGTCGAGTAGAGAAAAAGGTATTTAGCAGTCCCTTCATATTATAATTTTTTGGAATTATCATTTGAAGGAAATTTGAATGCAATGGTGATATTGGAAGTTGTAGATATTTCCCAGAGACCGCAACCCAGATTTAGAAGATATTTCACCAAAATTATAGAAGATGAGTGCATTTTCATACATACCTCTTGGGGTTCTACCTATTGAAGATATTAGGGATTACATTCATGGGAATATGGAAGAACACTCCTTTGGAATTTTTTTGAGCCTATGGGTAGATGATTTAGTTGGAGATTATTACACCTTAAAACTAGAGTACAATATCTTGATTGAGAATAAATTAGATGTGTGGCATTGGTTTATGAAATTTAGCTATGAAGAGAAGTGCATTAGAATGTCCTTGAGCATAATTCATGATTATTTTATGTGGATTTATGGCCCTCACATGATCACCAAGGAAGTAATTAGAGAAATCATTGGTTTATGGTTCACTAGATCGGTTCTAGTTTGGAAATGCAATATATATATATATATAATGGAACTATAGGTGTTGTAGTAAACCCTATCAGAAGCCTAACAGTCAAATATGCAGCTATGGTTATTGGACACAAGATTTATAGAGATAATTCAATCTTTGCCGCTGCAATTCATGTGACACTGGATATGATTGAGAACAATGTTGAGTATGACCTCTATGAGTTTCTCCGACAATAATTGATGGATAAACTGAAGGAAATTATAAAGAAAAAGCATGTATTCAGGTATGACACATTGGTGATATGTTTGGCTTTCTACTTTTTGAAGGAAGTTTTTATGGTTGGAAGGGTTAATTGTTCAAGTGAAAAGTCTTTTGAATGCTAGATAAGAACTATATGACCAACCTTGGAGATATGAATGCTTAGGGTGATGCCCTTGCATCCTTCTTTGTAGTGTTTCAAAGAATAATGAACATGAGACAAAGGATTCCAAGAGATGTTGTAAAGAAACACATAAATGACATTACCTTTCTAGTCTCTACTGATTTTTGAATAATGGAAGAAGTTGAACCTAGAACCATTTGGGTTCTAAAACTTGGCTATGAAGTGTCAGAAGGAGAATCTATTGGTTGTGAAGAAGTGCTTCTAAACAGTCCTAAAGATCCCAATAGACCAAGGTATGGAAATTATAAAGAAAATAAAATGGAAGTTTATCAAAAATTCAATAAATCATAGATGAAGAAATAGGTTGATTCTGAGGTAGACTCTTATTCTAAAGAGCTTGGAATCTCAAAAGAAAAAATAAATTAGGATAGCTATAGAAAGAGCTAGAACTGATATGAGTGTCGAAGAAGCCTCTGGTAGCTCTAAGAGATCAGTTATTGCATCTCTACCTGCAACTAGTAAGAAGAGGAAATATATAGATAGTCCTTCAGTAAGGGAGAAATCCCCTCCAATAGTCCATGTCATCAGGGAAAAAGCAAATAAAACTACAAGGATAATCAAGCAGAAAGCTATAAGGAAAAAGGGAGCTAGCATCATTGTGACCTCTAAAGAAGATTTAAAGGTTGACCTCAATGCCCCAAAACTAAATATGGAAGGAGATATGCATATAGATGATGGTTAACATGAGCATGAGATCAGTGAGTTAGTGGATGAAGTTGTAAATACAGTACAAGAGATAACACCTGAAACATTGTTTCCTCCTCGCCTACAATGGAGAACTTCAAGCTATTGATTGATTCCTTCAACGAATATGGCTCCAAACTAAAAGATCAAGTTGAAGCATGGCTTGTAGAGAATATATTATTGGACATTATATAGAAGTGTGCATCTGTACACAACAACGTAGAATAATGTTTGAAGGAAGTACAAGCCTGTGAAGAGGAAGAAAACACCCTATTTTTGTATTGCATGAAGCGGTCGGATACCACACAAAGCATAAAGGATGCTATGAACGAAATGGAGACATAAATAAGTAGTGCATCAAACTCTTATGACCTAGTACAAGATAGAGATGATCAGACCTAGACTGCTTTAGTGAACTTACATGGAAAATACTTTACTTTTTAGAGCCAAAAAGAAGAAATAATCAAACAATTTGAGAAGCTAAGGGACTTGGTGAAGATGAAGTATATATTTGTCTCAAGTTCCCTTGCCAGTACAGATAGGACTTCAAAGATAAATCTTACTCCTTTCAGTTTGAAATAAGGAAAGGAAATCTTGGTGAAGCTTGAGTCATAGTACATAACACTTGCAGTAGCAAATAAGTAGTGGGAAGAAGGTAAATCTACTTGGAAATTCATCTTACACAAGCTTCACGGGTCAACATCTTTGGGTTGACCACTCTTAATTTTTATGCATTTTGTAAGTTTTCATAGTCTTGTGCAAAAATTTGGATGATATAGGATTGTTTGGTTAACTTCCTAAGGGGGAGTTAGCACATTTATTTCTAGTTATATCTATTTATACATTTGAGGGGGAGTACACAACATTTTTTTCAAACCATTTTCCATTGATATCAAAAGGGGAGAGATATTCAGGAAAGATACTTGGGGAGAGATATTTAGAAAGCTATTTGGGGTAACAAAATTTTTGGAGAATGTTTTTGGTAAGCATGTGGTCATCAATGACAAAGGGGGAGATTGTTAGAAGTGATGTTGTAAAGAGGAATATTGTTGGATGTTTTTCATTGATGATGTTGTCTAGAAACGTGAGCATGGTATGCACATTTTGCATGATCCAGTGTTGTCATTGATGTCAACATTTTTATGGATCATTATAGCATGAATTATAAGTATTTTTGAAGACTTTTGTATAGGATAAGTTGATCCAGAAAGTATAGCTACAAAGGAAAATGCCTTAGTATCAAATCTACTAGTATAGTGGTTCAGTGTGTTATTTTTTGGGTCCACACTCCATCACAGATTGAGATGTCACTCTATGATTTTAACAATATTTTTATGATCATTAGGTGTATCTAAATCCAAGAGTTAATGTTGTTTAGTGAAGTATTCGGGAAGATATGATTGACATAGTTTAGTTCTGTATATTGTAGTTTTTTTTTTGTATAGAGTGTCAGTGTGGGAGATTCCACATTCCTTTGTAGATAATTATTTTGTGCTACGATGTTGAAGATAAGATTTTGGATGTCGATTGAGTGAGAATTAAAAATGAGATCGAGTTTTGAGTCACATGTTTGACAAATTGGATAAAACAAATGGAAGTTTTGTGTTTAGGTCTTATTTGAGGCGAACCTGACACGTTTGATGTTATGCAAAGGATAAATAAGTGTTGCTACCCTATGTGAGATATTTTATAGGTCCATCCTAACCTATCTTAAGGTGAATTAAATTTTGGATTAAGGTGCGAGATATGGATGAAAATTTTTAAGGACGCCAAGTTCAATTTTGTGTTACTTCTAATTAGGCCGACCTAATTGAAGTTACACTTGATGTGGATATAAATAATGGATTTATTTTGGTGTTTTATGGATGAGTGTGAAAGGTGATGTGATTAATGTGCAAAAATTGACATGTATGATGTGAATTTAATTAGATTTGTGCAAATTGTATTGCAACACGTTTGAATGCAGAGTAAAGCAGTGCATTAATCCAAATTAGTGCAAAGATAATTTTGTACTTCATTAGAACTGTAATCCAACCTATTATAGATGATTTTGTAACAATTCAATATGTTGTGAGCCACCCCTTTCTTCTTCTATCTTAATCTCTGTGGGAAGTGAGTCCACTGGACAATGAGTCCACCTATAGTGAGCATTTTTGTAATATACTATATTTAGATATAATATATTGTGAGGTAACCCTCACCGTGGTTTTTCCCATTTTAGGTTTTCCATGTAAAAATCTTGGTGTTTATGTGTCAAGTGATTTTGTGGATGTTTCATGTTTTCATTCATTATTACAATTAAATATTTTTTTTCTAATTGGATGGATAATGTTTGAATGGTTTAAAGGAATACTGATTCACCCCCCTATCAGTATTTTGGATGTTCAACCTTCTATTTCATAGGTCTACAATCCCTCAAAAAATTAGATTTTGAATCAATGAATTTCCTACAATATACTAGCAAATATCTAGCAATTGGTGAACCACTGCTAAACCAACCTCCCTGAAAATCATAAAAAGTCATGCCTTAATACTTACAAGGAATCAAATCCTAATTTTTTCACTACAACACATTCAAAACCCATGGGTGAGGATAAATACCACCTGAAATAGGTGCTTCAGATTGAAGGAGGATGTTTGCATTTAATTTTGGTTGTTGGGATAAATGGTACCATTAATGCAAGTTGGTGAAGTAGGTGAATAGGAACATTCTACCAAAACTCATGCAATAATTTATTCAAACATTATTAGGCCTTTGAATGATTTGAAATTAAAATTCTCAAACCCTTGGTAAAGACATAAGGAATTCATTGGGGATTGGTCCTCAAGCTTACTAAATACTACATGCCAAAAGAGGAGGAATAAAAGAGGGACATTGAAATTTTGATCTATTACGAAAGGAAACTTTAGGGAATTGAGAATGGATGAAATCTAGCAAAGAATGTGAAACTTTGAAAGTCTAATGAAATTAATTAGAGGAATTTACAATGGGAAAGTGGAAAGAGTCAGGAATTAGGAGTCAAGAGGGATTCATATCATATGCCAAGGTGGTATTGGGGAAGGAAGGTCTCTAAAAAATTGACGGTTTGGATACTTAAGCATTTTTAAAAAGACCTTGGCAAGATTTCAGGGATGAAAAGAATGGAGGGAGACATGCCTAAAAGGGATGAAGGCAAGGAAGAAGTCGATGAATTGAGATTTTGATGTATCAACACTTAGTTATTTAAGGACTTAAACTGCAGGGGTTGGGGAATCAAGAAACCTTGGATACTTAGACAAGTAAAAGGGGTGTCAAAACTCTAGTCTCTAAAAGATATGGAAATTCTAAATGAAGAAGATATGGGAGGTGAAACATTGGAAGAATATGGGAATACATAAGATCAAGGGAATGATTTATAACCAAAAATTTAGATGAGAGGAACACTTAGGAATTTTAGTCTTTGAACTTCAAGGTTCGGGGGGACAAAGGAGATGGTAAGGAGGCAAAGGAAACCCCTAACAACCTTAAAATTTGACAACATTGACACTTAGAAAATTTTACAAGGGTACAAACAGGGAGTCAAGGCCAATTGAGAAAGCATGTAGGTACAAGGAACATCGAAAGCCTAACAAATTGAAAAAAATAGAGGGACACATGCCTATAGGGATAAAGGAAATAAATAAGATGATTATCTAAAAGTTTTATGTATCAATAGTTAGTTATTTAGGGACTTGGACTTTAGGGGTAGGGAATCAAGAAACCTCAAAATAGGAAAATGAGTAAGAGGGATGTCAAAAACTCCAATAAATGAAAGATATGAAAATTATAAATGAAGAAGATAAGGGAGGTGGAACATCAAAAGAAGTTGGGAATGCATAAGATCAAGGGAGTCATTTACAACATGAAATTTAGTTGAGAGGAACACTTAGGCATTTTAGGCTTTAAACTTTGAGGAAAAGGGGGATGAAGGAGATGGTAGGGAGGAAAATGAAACCTTGATGACCCAAAATTTTGAAAACATTGACACTTCATGACTTTTACAAGGGTACAAATAGGGATTCAAGGGCAATAGAGAAAACATACAAGTACAAGGAACATCGAAAGATTAACAAACTGAAAAAACTCCATACTTATCCAATTTTCAATTTTTAACTAGTGAATTTGACTAAGAGGTCAACATGGGTCATTAATACAACATATAGAGGCACAATAAAAAGAAGTATGACCTATTAAAACTTTCTTAGATTGGTTATCAACAATGGGTCATAAAACTAATAAGACTTATAAAAGGAAGAGACTCAAGAAAAAAAGGACATGAAAAATTGTGTCCCAACAAGTTCATCATGTATTTTAATATTTATTTTCATCCTTATATTGTTAATCTAACTTCAAAAAAACTATTTTTCCTAGAAACGATGGATAAAGAATCATTTCCTTGAGCAAGATCTATTACCCTATCTCCTTGGACTCATTCTTGAGCCAAGTGAATATGAAAAAAATAATGCATTGTTTAACAATAATAGCATTCTCTATGGACTAATATGTATAACTATTTCTAAAGATTTTATACATCACATAGAGCACATTGAGTTGCCTTTCACTATTTGGACCATCATCCAACAATTGTATAAATACTTTGGATCTTTATCTAATAGTGGTGTTTCCTTGGATGAATAAACTCTTGTGGATGATACTAAGAATTTTATTTCTCATATTGTGTGGACACACTCTCATGGGATGATTATTTTATTTGGTTGACACACATTCATACCCCATTTACAATTCTTGTTGCTACTTCAGATTTCAATTTTTCTTCTTCAAGAGCTTCCAATGATTCTATATAGTAGAGCCATTTATGTTTTCTATATTTAGTTCATTGGGACTAATTTATACTAGAAATCTCTTCATTTATTTTAAATTCCCACATTTTAGATCTTGATGATAATATTGAGGACATACATCTTATCTTTGATGAAAGTTCTTGCACTACTACATATTTCAAAGAGGCTTCATTGATGGATTCCAAAGACTCTTTATAGTAGGAATTCACATGGAATTTGGATTAGATCCACATGAAATGTATTGAAATTCCATATATCACTTCTTTGGATCCTTCTCTTCATCAATTTTTATATGAATTTGAAAGGTCACTTATTTCAGTTAGGTCTAGGGCACTTGATTTGATTATGACTCATTTCAGCATTAGAGTTAGGATTCATGAGCAAATTCCAGATACGTACATCTTGATTCCTTCATACATTTCACTTGAGTTGGAATTTATCAGTTTGATAGCTCAAGTTTTCTATCTTATGAAAGGAAGAGACACCATCAAGATTAGTTACCAAGACCCATCTTTCTTTGAGCCCATCTAACTATTCTTAAGGGGGGTGTTTGTGTAGAAGATTATTATTACTTATTAATCAATTATGCATGCAATTATACAAGTGGCATTAATCCATCTTAAGTGGCTATGCGTCTACTTAGAGAGTTGGTCAAATTCTTCCAAGGTATGTGGAACATCCTCTAGCTATTTTGGAGAAAAAAACATTCTGCCACTATTTTTTTGTTATCTTAGAGGTATCCACACTCAATACCTATTTTTCACAATTCATCAAGGAAAGATGACTAATCCTTTGGGCTTCTTAACAACCTAAAGAGGTCCCACTTTTGATGTGGCTAGATAAATCAAGGTTTGAACCTACATCGGTTGTCTATGTCTACCAATTGGTCAACCAATTATTCTACACCACAGGGAAAAATTTCCACCACTATTAGTGTGTATGAGTTGAATTATTATGTGGCCCAACCATGTCTCGCTATATTTACATTGTTTTTTCATAATATTTAGTAGTTAATAGTATTTTTTTTCTCTATTGTAGATGAGATTTATTTTCCTTCTTAGCCTATCAAATGCTATAGTTTTTTCCAAGAGATATTCATCTCCTATAGTATCATAAAAATGCATTAAAAGTAATCAAATATAATCGTATAAGCTTCAAAATATTCACACAATTATTTATTTATTTATATATTTATAGGTCTTCACAAAGCCTCTATAGTTGCCTCTTTCATGGCTTATTCATGTAGATCTGTAGCTATTAAAAATATCTAAAGTTGACTTTGGATTCAAAATAAAAAACCACAAGGGAAATTGATATATTCTCATTAGGCTGAAAACCTTGAAGGGTGGCCTAATGGAAGCTAATGATGAAAAATGTGAGGGTGCCAAAGGTTGGAATCAAATAGGATCAGTAACCATGAATATAGTATAAGTCACTATAAAAAATAAGGAGGTAGCTTTGTCATACAAGGGTACAAAATTTGGTGGCTTCCAAAGGGCACAATTATAAAGGAATGAGCCTAGGGAAATGTTTCTATATCTAGGAATTTTTTAATAGTACTATAATCAAACCATGCATACAAATGTAAAGAGAATAATATAGAGATGTGTGTGTGAGAGAGATGAGAAGCATAATATTTATTAAAGTGGGATGATGTAATGAGATTATGATGAATATACTAAAAAACTAATTTTATCTTATGTATTTATGAATAACGAATGAGCATATGTGTATTTTTTCCTATAATCTATATCACATATATATTTTTCTTCTTCCTTATTCATCACACTAAGGTAAATATAACTTACATAGATCAAAATCAAATTTCTAATTTATATTTTCTTTTAAACATTTGTTTTTATTGCTATACTTTCTTTATTATGGATAAGGAGAGGACCAAACCTAAGGTAGGAGTTGTATTAAGTGATACCACTAGGAAAATTGGTTATAGTTTACTATAGAAACAATGTATAGTTGATGATGTAAGAAATTTATAGTTGACGATAGAATCAATTACAATAATGAACATTAGCACATACTACATTCTATCCTTGGGGCTTAGGAACCTAGTGGTGATGATGAAATGGTGGATCCAGAAGAAATGTGGCTATTGAGTTAGATCTGGTTTAAATATTTAAGGATGAATAAAAAGATATTAAGGATGGTTAAATTAAGATATGAATAGAATATAAAAAGAGAGAAAGATAAAGTTTAGGTGATAAAAATGTCTTATGAGATGAACCTTACCAAGGAGAGGGAATTGAAAAACTTAAGGGAGGATCCATACCATAGAAGAATTGAGAAGGTGTAGCAAGCATCATTAGATCACGCCAAGAAGGTTGTTGCTAAAAACTAGAGAAGTATGAAGTAAATAAATCATCAACTAAAATGGTCCTAAAAAACAATTAGAATTAGAGAAGTCAATAACTCTAATAAAGGAAGAAATTAAAAATTTCATGTTGATAGAAAAAATTAAAAGAGTATTAAGAATTGGTTAAGTTATATAGGTGAGGGACTGGAAGTAAGAATTCTTAGTTGATTTATAAGTTTCTAATAAGGGAACTAACTATAAATCAAAAGTTGTCACATCTAAAGGTCACAATTTTTGAAGGGGTTAAGGGATTGGAAATCCCCATTTCTCCTTTGAAACCTATAAGATTTAGCATAGATCAAATAAGAATTGAAAGAAAGGTTAATAATGCATTTGACTTTCTATGAAGAGAACTAGGAAAAGGGAAATGAAATGTTTGATGATTTTTTTTTAAACTCAGAATATGCTAATCGAAAACCTAAAAAAAATGAATAAGAAATTATTATAGAAGAGAAAGACAACAAATTGAAACTTAATAATAATAAAAAATATTAACTAACGATGAATCATAAAATGTGCATCCCTACATCTCAAGAGATGGCATGAGGAGACGAGTCTTCCAGATCAATTGGCATCCCCAATGTTGAATGATAAAATAAGAGATTCTTAGAAAGAGATATAGTGATACCTTCCAAAATAAGGATGAGGAGAGATTGAGAAGAGAAATTAAAAGTGCTATTATTTGAAATTGAGATACCTAGAGACGATGGTAGAGAAAGAAAGATTGTGAAATAATAGGGAGTTATAAAAAACAAGAGAGATACAAGGAAGGAGAGACCCACATGTTATAAATTAAAATAAAAGAATAGGAAAAAGGAAGGTAGAGAAGAATAAAAAAAAATGTAACTAAATTAAAATAACCTACTTCTCCAATTACTCAAATGGACTATACCTAGACCAAGCTTCTCGTCTTTGGGAAAGATACTAAACAATGTAAAGTATTCATATTATAATCCACATGGAGAAGGTTGGATATCTATTATAATCAGTCGAAGTTGTATAAATTTATTGGAACTTTAAGGGATGAAACTTTTAAGTAGTACATGAAGGAGTGGAGTGAACTTAAAATATTTAAAAACAAAAAATCAATCTCAAGAAGTACCATATGAAGCATGAACAAAATGAGAGATATGTTTCAAAAGAAGATAAGAGCATCAATAATTATGATTAAAGATTTAAAAGTTTGGTGAGGAGGTTGAAAAAACCATTAAGTTAAAGACAAAGGATTGAATGATTCTTATCAAGAATAATATGTACCATTTGAGTGACAATAGATGTAAAATATTTGAATTAGACACTCAAGTAGTAAAGTTGGCCTCAAAAATAAAATAATCATGGAGGTGAGAAAGATATACCACAAAGAAGAATATAGAGATAATTTGAGATTAAATTTGGAGCAATTGAAACTCAAGCGAGAGATATTGACCACAAGATATAAAATAAATACCTCCCCTCCTATAATAAAAAATATGGTGCAAAAATTATTTGAATGAATGGAACTTAAGAAATGAGTTCTTTGTGATATAGGGAATAGAAAGGGTTATCACATTTAGGTTGAAACTCAAAAAAAGGTCCAAAAGGAAAAAGAGTGTGTAATGTGATGTATGTGGAGAATGGGATGACCATGAGATAGATGGATACCCCTCATTAATCTTTCAAACAAGAGATAAGAATGAATCTTGGTATAAAGCTAACCATGGAAATAGACCTTTTTTATAACATGGATGGTTATATCCCAATGTTTGATGCAAATGGAAATCAACACAAAAGATAATGGTTACCAAGTTCCATAGTGGATTTCTAACCTTAGGTAGGTAAATTATATGGGTCATTTGGTACTACAAATTCAATATGAGGTCCCCTCTACAAGTTAGCATGAAAATTATTCACAAGGAGGTGGTAGAGGGTAACACAACATCAATAAAGGGAATTACAACAAAGGAAGAGGCCAAAGTAAAAGAAGGTGAGAATATGTAACTTTTATTAAGTGTGAAGAGATAGGGCACTACGTGAAAAAAAATTAAGGGGATAAAAATAAACCATGTGGGTTTTACTCTTGTACTACTCATTATATTTTTAACTATCCTAAGACAAATAAATACTAGAATGTGCTAGAAATATAAGCTATAAAATAGGGTAGAGAGAGGTGAAAGCTCATTTATAGAGGAAGAACAATTGGAAAATTAATATTTAAAAGGAAAGGATAATTCAAGGAAGAAAACCATGGAAGAATATAAGAAGAAAATTTGAGTTGTAATCACCTAGGGAGGGGTTGGCATTGAAAAGAAAAAGTGAGTTTAGATGGAGTCAAAGGAAGAAGAATACACTATGTAAATGAAAAAGACAATATAGTAGTACAAAAATATGGAAGATTTATCAAAGAATTAAAAAAAATATGAAAAATACAAGGACTAATTTATAGAAAAAGAGCTACAAAATCTTAAGGAGCTAACCAACTACAAGAAAGATGAAAATATAATAAAATTTTGAAATAATTTTACAAGTGATAGAATAACCACAATAGATTTAATAGAAATTGACATATTAGAAATTTTGTAAAAAAATTAAAGAAATAGAAGAAGAGTAGTGTCTTAGTTGATTTTAAAATTAATAGGAGGTTAAGTTGAAGGAAGCTCTTGACCTTGGTTTCATTGCAAATATCATGCCTAAATTTTTTTGGGAGTACCTAGGCAAGTCAATACTATATGAAAATTCTTATGATTACCCTATATTATGGATATTAGAAGCATTATAGGGATGTGGAGACATGCAAACTTAAACTATCTGAGAAAATAAATGCTAATATTTTCTCATATCTATATGTTAATAAAATCTATAAATATATAGTCTAAAAAATGGTGAACTGTGTGCTTTAAAATACACTCATAGGTTCAACCAAATAAAATATTATTCACATATATCCAAAATAAACCAAACAAAAATATAACAAGTGAAATGCACAAATAAAATGATGGAATACACCAACATTCTCCCCTTATTACATCATTATTTTAAAATACTTATAAGACTATCTTGAAATTTTTCAAACTTCACACGTCCAAGAGGCTTGATGAAGATGTCAACACATTTCTCTTGAGTAGAACATAATTGGATCTAAATATTATTTTTGTAAACATTCTCTCATATTAAGTGGTAGTCAACTTCAATATGCTTGGTTCATTCATAAAACACTACATCACGAAAAAAGATTGAGAACAATCTGATTATCACAATAAAGGATTTTGGGATGATTTTGAGGTACTCCCAATGCTTCTAATATGTGACATAGCCAAACTAATTCAAAAAATGTTGTATTTGTTGTACAATATTCTAATTTTATTGAAGAACAAGAAATGGTGGTATTCTTTTATGGGATTGATAATTGGCTAGCTTCCCAAACTATTTTATGCTTTTTATCATTTCTTTTTTCTAAGATTTAAGAAACCAAAACCTTTTATGTCTTCCATATACTTTTAAGTATTTTTAAGCATTTAGAAATGGAAACATGTGATGTCAACATGTGTATGTATGAATGCATGAATGTATATGAAGTTTAGTAGGATTTTATGATTAGTTGATGATTGTTGATAATGAGAAAGCCTTAGAAAATAAGACTAACATTTGTAGTAAGGAGAACTGTTAACCCACAACAACGGGATTATCAACCTATAACACAAGGACTGTAGATTGTTACAAAGAATAATTCAACTGATTGGGACACTACAATTTCAAACAAAGATAAAGGTGATCATTTATTGATCAGTTCATGGATCACCTAATATTACTCTTACTTTCCAATATGACAACTAGGAGGAGGAGTCTAATTTCAATAGGATTGAATTATAACATAATTGTTTTGTTGAGCATGTTTCTATTATAAGTGGTTAAGTTTGTTGGATATAGAATCCATGTTTGATTTCTCTACTCCTGTTTCAAATTTTATTTTTTCAAAAATCATGTCCTCTTCCTATTCTTGAGGAAGAGTTGACATATATTTTTTAGTTTGTTTTGAGTTCATGAATAATGGGACTCCCTCATAGACCCTATATAATAGTATCCCCTATCGAGGAGGAGATCTAGTAGTAGCACTAGTAGTATCAAAAGTATAATGAGAATATATAATGTGTGTTATTGAACAAAGATCTTCAATAGATTTCGTATTAGATTTTGTGCAATAGTTATGTTTTTTAGAATGCAATAAAAAAGAGTTATTTGATATTATGATTTTTTGAGTGGGTGTTTGAAAAAATCTTGTGAAAGTAGCAATTCAAGCAAGGGCCACTTGAGGTACTACTGAACCACTTTAATTTCAATTATTAGATTGTATGCATTGTTAATTCAATTGGTAGTTTTCATTTATATGCTTGTGAATAAATGTGTTACAATTCATGAATTATATTCTATAGCTTAACGTTTTGTTTCATACTCTGGAGGATTATTTAATTCAGGACACTACGGTTTTAAATGGTTAACAATTATAGTCTTAAGAATTAGTTATGTGCAACATAAGGTAGTAGTTTATATTCTTTTACTTAGTTTTTTGAATTAACAATTTATTCTAATTTCAAGATTTTATTATATTTGCATATGTTTATTCGGCTATACTCCATTGATGTAGGATGTTCAGAATCTGTGAAAGCATATACTTTGCTAGCACTATCTAAAGTTTTATGACTCCATGGTCAATAATTTAATGCATCCCTCTTGAGAATGATTTTTTTTTAGTTAGGGATCCTCAAGTCTTCTAAGTCGTGTGCATACCTAGTGGCACCAACTTAATTAGGAATTAGATTTGGCTCCACATTTTTGGCATCATTGTTGGGGATGGTGCTAAGTTCAAGATTAATTTGTGCATTTTAAATTCTTTTCAATATTTTGCAAGATATTAAACTTTATTTCATTATTAGGGTAAATAGGTATTTGGGCATCAACAACAACACTATTTACTAACAATGTGTAGGAATTGATGATTAAAGAGTTAGAACAATTGGAAATTGAGGCAAAGAGATACTTTGGGATGATTTCTCCCCCCAATACACATAAATTAAAGAAATTTCTGGACAAAAAGAAGAGATTGAGAGAATCAACGAAGAAGAGTAATCCCTTACATTGGTACTACACCAAATACAAAGGAGACTTCCAAAAGATATTTTGACAACATGGGTGATACAATAGTGGAAGATCCAATAGAGCATGTAACATTTGAATTCCCAATAACCAACCAGGAAAGGGTTGTTTATCTAAATAATATACCTCCTTCAACACTCCATATTTTCTATGGGTTGGTTACAGAGGATCTACACCTTTCTTTTTGAGTTTGATGTGTTATACCAAACTTGTGAATAAGCCACAAATTCTCATCGACTCAAATTGTTCCCAGCTACACTAAAAGATGTTACTCTATGTTGGTTCATGGGGTTGGGAAGAAATGTTGTTCCCAATTGGAATACAATGAAGACAAAATTCCTAGAGAAATACCAAGATTACTATAGGCATAGATTGAAAGAGGATGACATGTTTAGGATGTCACAGGGAGAAGATGAGCCATTGGAAGATTATGTTGAGAGGTTTCATTTCTACCTTAAGAAAACACATCAAAAGAGACTTTCTGTTGACTCCTTAAAATTTTTATTTTTAAGGGGATTCCATGACGATTGCATGGACTCTTTAAATCTCATTGGAACAAGAGACATATCAAATCTACCTTTTGATGAGATTTTTAAAGTTGCAAAAATTACTCCAAGTCATTCATCAAAAGACTAGGGGTGATAGGACCTCTCCTCTCAAGAAAATATCCATTGGAGTTTCAAGGGTGGAGCTTAGAAATCTTCTATCCAACATGAATGAGGACATCATTAGCCACTTGGATACCCAAATATATAACCTTCATATCAAGAAGAAGTAGAGGCAACCCTAGAAAAATTTAATCCACACTATCACTAGAAGAGAATTTATTGTAAGTGCAAAAAGGTGGCCAATATATTTGAATACAAGCAAGGGAAGGAAAAGTTTCATGCCTTGGCGGATGAATAAGGCCAAGTATTTTAAATTTCCCAATACAATCCATGGAAGCCAAGACAAGTTATACCTCAAGACCCCTTGAACTATAATATGTCATTTCTTGGTAGTAATTCAAACTTCTCAAATTGAAACCCTCAGCCTTGGACTAATGTGCAATGTCCATAATGGCCAATGTACCAAGCCTCTAATCAGAATAAAAAACAATAAGGGATGTTGCCACCAAAAAATTACCAAGGAAAAAACTACAATTCTGAGTGGCCACCCTAGAAAAACCAATGGTCATCATAGTGGCAAGGAGGTCAAAAATGGAAAAACCAAAATGCAAATTACCTATAGCCACAACAACCCTTGTAACCACAATAGCCTACCATAATTTACAAATCCAGTCATGGTTGCTCCATCACCACCAAGATCACCTCATCTTCCAACACAAACCTCACCTAACCCCAACAATAATCCTATCCAATAGGCTTATGCTAAGAAAATCATTCAATGCCTCACATATGGGGTTGAGGTGACTGATGCCCACCTCAAATCATGAAAGATGTTAGTTGGGCCTTCATCTCCTCACATCACAGAGTTGATTGATGGGGAAATCCCAACAAAAACCATGGACAAGTAACCCAAGGAAGTTAAAAAAAATCAATTTAAACCAACAAAATAAATTCCAAAACCCCCATTCCTTGAGATAATCACTATACAAAAACATCAATATGAAGTTGAATCTGATCTATTAGGACAACTCAAAGATGTTTACATAAAGATACCCCTCATATAGGTAATTAAGGAAGTTATAATATATGCCAAGACAATGAGAGATTTGTGCCTCAAGAAGCCAGGTAGAAAACAAAAGGACCCTAAAATTGTAAATATTTTAGGATAGATTATAAATATTATGTTGGGAAATATAGTTGGACCCCTAAATATGTAGACCTTGGGAGCCTTGTTTTAGATGCCAAAATAGATGAAAATCTCATCAAGAATACCTAATTGACCTAGGAGAAACCATCAATATGACGAAAAATAAACCATGAAGAAGTTGCAACTAGTGGAGCTTTGACCTACACCTACTGTGTTACAATTAGCAGATAGGTCTACAGTAAAACTAGAGGGAATTATAGAAGACTTGGTTATCACATTGGATTCATGGGAATACCCTATAGAATTTATGGTGTTACAACATAAAGAAAATATTGTAGGTTACCCCCTAATCATAGGGAGACCTTGGTTGGCTACTATATATGCCTTCATAGGTTGCAGGTCTAGTAGCATGATAATTTCCAATAGAAATGTAATAAAAATGCTAGTACTATACCCACTTGCACAACCACATATAGATTTGGACCTGACTGTATGACCTACCCTAGATGAGGATGATCAATACTCATGAGGAAATTAATGACTATTGAACATAGTGCTATGTTGAAAACACAAGATGAGGATAAACTACTTGTAAACATTCTACAAAACACTTGTGGCAGGGATGTGCAACAATATGACTATCTAACATACTTGCAAGACCCTTTGTAAAACATGATGACTACCAATGCATCCAAGTCCATCTCTCAAATTTTCCATAAATTATTGCCCCATAATTTCACTCCAAATATAGCAGGCCTTGATATTGCCTTTATCAAAATTCCAACCTTGATAGTTGAGATTACACCAGGTAGGACATTAAATGTAAACAGTTAATTGATTGTTGCACAACAATATTTACGGTTGAATGTGTTGCAAGCACACACAACCCATTTACATGGGACTATCATGATATGAAGGGAATATACCTAAATTATGCATGCATAGAATTTACATTAACTATGGCTACAAACCAGCTAGGCAACCTCAAAGAAGAATGAACCCAACTATACATGACATAGTTAAGGAAAAAATACAAAAGTTACTAGATGCAAGGTTCATATATCCAATCTCTGATAGTCAATGGGTGTCTTCATTATTAATTATACCCAAGAAGGAAGGGAAATGGAGAGTATATGTTGATTACTAAGAGTTAAATGCAACAATCACAAGAGACCACTTCCCCCTTCCATTTATTGATCAAGTTTTGGATTCATTAGCAAGAAAATAGTTTGTCTCCTTCTTGTATGGGTTTAGTGGATATAATCAGATAAAAATATCTCTAGAGGACCAATAAAAGAAAACCTTTACATGCCCTTGGGGTACATATTCCTATTCTATCTTTCCATTTGGGCTATGGAATGCCCCTGCTACATTCCAAAGGGCAATATTGAGTATATTCTCATATTTTTCTCATGATTCCATGGAGGTTTACATAGATGACTTTAAAACATATGGGAACACTTATGAGGAAGCACTTGATAACTTGGAGAAATTACTATAGAGATGTCAAGATCACCACCTATCCTTAAGTCATGAGAAATATTTCATGATGATGACTGAAGGAGTTGTTTTGGGACACTTTGTGTCCAACAATGGGATACAAGTAGACCCCCAAAAATTTGATGTAATCTCCACACTTCCTATTCCTCACAAACAAAAGGATGTTAGAAGATTTCTTGGTCATGCTATCTATTACAAGAGATTTATACAAGATTTGAGTAAGATTGTAGCACCATTATTTTTCCTATTATCTAAATATGTAAAATTTAACTAGACACTTGCTTGCCAAAGTGTCTTTGAAGCCCTTAAATTAGCACTTACTAAGACTCTAGTCTTGAGAGGACCAAACTGGACCATACCTTTTCATATTCATATTGGTGCTTCTAATTTTGCAATAGGAGTTGTCTTAGGATAGAAAGAAGGAAAGTTAGAATATGTTATCTACTATATTAGTAAAAACCTTTAAGGTGTGAAGCTCAATTAAACGGTTATTGAAAAGGATATGTTGGCAGTGGTCTATGTAATCAATAAATTCAGGAACTACATCACATGCTACTATGTATTCATTCATATGGATCATAAAATAATTGAATACTTGATGAATAAACCAGTGATTGGCGGAAAACTTGTCAAATGGTTATTGCTACTTCAGGAGTTTGATATTATAATTGTGGACAAACTACGAAAGGATAATGTAGTAGAAGAATTTATCTCAAGACTACCAACAAAATCAAAAGAAGATATTATGGATGATTAATTTACTGATGAACATTTATTCTCCATTTCTCTACATACACTTTCATATGCAAACATAGCTAACTATCTAGTTGTAGGGAAAACACTTCCATATTTCTCACCAAGGGAATAGAGACATTTGGTTTAGAGAAGTTTCCCTTATTTATGGGTGGTTGGATATTTATTCCATATTGAGCCATATAATATGATGAGGATGTGCATCAGAGAAGATGAAGTCCGTGACATTTTCAAAGAATGGCATGGTGAACCTTGTGGAGGAAATTATGTAGCAAAAAGGAAAACACTAAGAATCTTGAATACTGGCTATTATTGGCCAATTCTTCATAAGAATGTAGTCAAGTATACAAGGTGTGACATGTATCAAATAATGGGAAGGCCAACTAAAACAAATGAAATGCCACTTCAACCACATATTTTCATAGCACCATATGACAAGTGGGGATAGATTTTATTGGTCCTATAGCACCTAAATCAAACACAAAATAATATATATTAGTCTGTAATGATTATCTTACAAAATGAGTGGAGGTCAAAGCCTTGAAATTTGAAAGGGATGAAAATATTGCTAAATTTCTCTATGAAGATATATTTACAAGATATGGTTTTCCTAAGGAAATAGTGATAGATCAAGGGCCTCAATTTACCTCTGATATGATAACTAAATTAGTGCAAGAATATAAAATTAGACATAGTAAATCTAATCCTTACCACCCTCAAGCTAATGGAAAAGTGGAGATCACTAACAAAGAAATATAAAATATTCTGACAAAGATAGTACAAATCCACATGAAGGATTGGGAAACAATGTTACCTAAAGTAATTTGGGCTTACAAGACAACTTGGAAAACAACAATAGGATTCACACCATAAGAAGTGGTGTATAGAAAAAGATAGTCCTCCCAAATGAGTTTGAGTACAAGACTCTTAGAACAACAATACAATTAAGGAGAGATATATCAGAAGCATAGAAGGATAGACTGCAAAATCTCAATTCTTTAGATGAGATATGCATGGAAGGAATTCACCACATTGAGATTATGCAGAAATAGAGGATGCAGTGGCATGATCATTTTATCAAGAATTTTTTTAACAATTCAAAAAAGGTGACTGTGATCATCTTTATGATTCCAAGTACAAATATCATAAGGGAAAATTACAAACAATATGGTTAGGTCCATATAAAATACAAGAAGTTTTTCCTAATGGAGTAGTTCAGTCCACAACTATTGATGTGGTATGATTTTTACTCTTAGTCAATGACCATCGATTGAAGCCTTATAAAAGGCCTTTGCAAAAGGATGATTTCTTGTGAACTCTTCAACATCAATTTGAACTTGAATTTCATGAACAATCAACAAAAAAAAATTCCATCAAATGAGGTATCAACAAGTAAGCTAGTCAACTTGCCGACTACTATTTCTGAGGTATAATTCTACCACTTATCACATGCACACACATGCAAAAGTGACACACAACAACCTTCATTTTTTGGAACTGCAACAAAGTTCATGAGACCTACAAAATCACACCCCAAGGTATATAATTCCAAAGGGAATTGTTTCTTCAGATGGCCATAGCACTTGTGTCGTCATCAGTTCATCCATGCCCTATAGCAACCATTATTTATTTTCATCTCATATAGCTTATTCATTCCATAACATATAGCAATCACATCCACTTTTCATTTCACTTGTACCATGCAATAAATTACACTATTCACTTTCATCTCATGTACTTTCAACAACCTTTTTCTAACCACTTCCACTTCTTGGCCACATGCTATTCTCATGTTGAGTTTCTTTTCAAACACGATCACCCACAATACTTCACCATCACCTCATATTATTTCAAAATATTTTCCGATGTTGCATGGTAGAATTCACTAAACTTCACATGCACCAACCTTCACTTTGCAACATGCCAACAAGTATTTCTTGATTAACTATCAATAATTGACATTTAAGCTTGCTAAATTTGTATTCATTTATTATTCATACAAATTTAAACTCCTTGTTTTATCATTCCAATTCTTAAAATTTATTACCCACACCATTTTTGTACCTAATTTGAGGACAAATAACATCCTTAGTTGGGGGAGGGATAGCTAAAAGGTTTTTATTATCTTCATTTGTTTTCAATTTCCTACCTATTACCAAGAAAATTATAGTTCAGAGAAAAGCACAAGTATCCATAATTGAATTGGTTGATCAAAAAAATGCAAAGAATAGTAGAGACAGTAGCTCATTATATTTTATGAGTCAAAGTGAACACAATTGCTGCTAGGAATTAATTTTCATAACTAGGAGAGAATTTGATTCTCTGTCACAAGGTACTAAACATCTTTCTTTACCTTGGCTCTGGGCCTCAGTCGCTGCATATATTTTTAGATACTTGACTTGTGATGGCATATAATCATTATTGCATATTGTGCATTGCAAGCTCCTAATCCACCTTCACCATTAGAGGTTGGTAAATGTATCAATTTTTTTGTATAATTTGTTAAAAAGGATGTCATTAGTGTATAAGAGGAAAATAAATAAGCCAAATCTTTCCCATTTCTATTTAGCCACTTTACTTGTTAAAATAAGTCTTGGGATTTAGTATCCCAATATAGCTTGGGAGGATTTTCTAAATAAAAATAATGTTAACAACATCATTCCAATACAAAATGAAAAATAAAAGGGGTGAAAATCAAGAAATAGAAGAACCTCCTATAGCTGCAATAGAGGGAGATATACCCTCAGGTTCCCCTACTACAACACCTACCCGAAACATAGAGGAACCAAAATAACATGAAGAGAATGAAGCTCAACCTACAACTTCTACTAAGCAACCCATAGTTGAAGAGGATACAAAAACCTACACTTCTGCAAAAAGCCCTACAAAGCCACAAAAGAGGAAAAGTGTGGCCTCCACCTCTACATATGTGAAGAAATAGAGAAGGACTACACCATCAAGAAGGTGGTCACATCGTGTAAGGAAAACATGGCTTGTGAAAAGTAAAGATATAAAGAAAAAAGATGTTATGATTGACACTAATATGGATTATGAGGGAGATATTCCTAATAGTGACACTAGAAAACCAATTATGTAACCCTTGTATATGAGTTGTATTTCTGACTCAAATTCATAAGATATTTTTGATTCTAAAAAGAAGAAAAGTAAACCTCTAAAGAGCTCTATTCTAAAAGGGTTTATGTCAAAAGAGGAGGTTGAGGAAGAATTATTTTTGGAGAAAGAAGAAGAATTTTTGTTGGAAGGGAAAAATAAAAATACGGAACTTAAAGAGGCTTTGGAGAGAATAAAAAATTTATAAGAGCAACTGAAAACATATCAATAGAGGGATAGTGAAAGGGATGCAAAGATTAAGGAATTGGAAGAAATTTTTTAGAAATTTGAGTAGGGACCAAGGTTAGAATTGTTGGCACAACTTTCCCTAGTTGGAAAGGATCAAGACCCTAAGAGCTCAACTGGATACATAAGAACACACAATGTTCTTACTGTTGTGTCACTTGGTATTGAGCTATGGAATAAAACAAAGGATTTTTCGCAAAAAATAAAAGGATTGGGAAAAAGAGAAAAATTAATATCCCAACATGCGAGAAAAATTGAGAAGTAAGAGATAAAGATAAAGAAATTGAAGGTAAAAGTTGATGAATTGGCAGATAAGACAATTCAGTTGATGAGGTGCAGACCTCCTTGCAAGGTATACACTTTGTTCTTTTAAGAATTTTGTGTGTGTTTTCAATTTAGTCAAATAATCAGTGATCTCCCATTTTCTTTGAATTCAACATCATTGCTTTTAGAAGTTTTTCAATGATCTACACCAGATATGAAAGATCAATTCTATGAATTTTATTTGCACAACTTGATTATTTCATATGATATTGCATGGAACCCACTCATATTTGTGGGAGATGTTTAGAATAGGGCATTATCTTACTACATTAGAAATGAACATCAGAGGGATCAATTGATGCAAGAATATCATGATAAAGAGAAATAAATCCCTCTACAATTAAGAGAAGAAGCAATAGATCCAAATGCAGTGGTAGACTAAGGGATAGAACTCATATAAAAGAGGGAAGTTGTAGCAAAAATTATGGATTATAGAGAAAGGGGTTGTAAAATAATGAATGGAGTAGTAGTAGGAACAATCAAAGAGTCATTTGAATTTTCCTAGGGCAGATGGAAATAAATCACCCCATATCTTAAAAGGAAGGAGAAGCATTATATTTAAAATTATGTGGCAAAAATTGGTAGATCACACAAGTACATTGAAACTACCTTTAGAAATAGAATTGCTTGGCTTCCTCTAAATTTTTCATCCTCCTCTCCTCTTATTCCCCATACCACATTGGACAACGAGGAAGAGAGAGGAAGAAGCTACAACAAAGAACAAAAGATTGGAAAGGATCTCAAATCAATAAGGGTTCTATTTGAAGCAGGATAAAGGAGTGACCAATGTTGTGGACTACAGAGAGACTACCTTGCAGTATAACCTTCAACCTTAAAGCTTTCTTGAGGACAAGAAAAATATTTAGTTGGGGGGAATGATAAGCTTGATAATTGGCTAGTTTCCCATTACTATTTTATTCCTTTTATCATTTCTTTCTAGGAAGCTTCAAGACATTACCAAAACCTTTTATGCCTTTCATATGCTTTTAAGCATTTTTAAGCATTTGGAAATAGAAACATGTGATGTCAATGTGTATGTATGAATGCATAATGTCTATGAAGTTTAGTAGGATTTTATGTTTAATTTATGATTGTTGATAATGAGAATGCCTTAGGAAATAAGAATAACATTTGCAACAAGGAGAATTGTAAACCCACAACAACAGGCTTCTCAACCCATAGCATAAGGAGTACAAATTGTTGCAAAGGAGTCAAACAATTAGGTCACAACACTTTCAAATGAATACAGAGGCGATAATTTATCAATTAGTTTGTGGATCACCTAATATTACTCTTACCTGTCAATAAGACAACATAGAGGAGGAGTCTAATTTCAACATGATTGGATTATGGTAGAACTGTTCTGTTAAGCACATTTCTATTATAAGCAGTTAATTTTGTTGGATATAGAATATGTGTTTGATTTCTCTACTCCTGTTTCAAATAGTTATTATTTTTTGTTTCAAAACTCAAGTCCTCTTCCCATTCTTGAGGAAGATTTGCCATTTTTTTTATAGTTTGTTTTCAATTCATGAATAATGGGACTCCCTCACAAACCCTATATAGTAGGATCCCCTATGAAGGAGGAGATCTAGTAGTAGCACTAGTAGTATCAATAGTATTATGAGAATATAGAATGTGTGTTATTGAACAAAGATCTTCAACAAATTTCCTGTTAGATTTTGTGTAATAGTTGTGTTTTAGAATGCAATGAAAGAGAGTTGATTTGATATTATGATTTGTTGAGTAAGTGAGTGTTTGAAAAAATCCTATGGAAGCATCAACTCAAGCAAGGGCCACTTGAGGTACTTTTGAACCACTTTATTTTAGTTATTATATTAGATGCATTGTGAATTCAATTGGTACTTTTTAGTTATATGTTTGTGAATTAATGTGTTACAATTCATGAATTAGATTGTGTAGCTTAATGTTCTATTTCATACTTTGGAGGATTAGTTAAGTTAGGACACTATAGTTTTAAATGGTTAATAGTTATTCTTAAGCATTAGGTACCTGTAGCATAAGGTAGTAGTTTATATTCTTTTACTTTGTTTTGTGAATTAGTAGTTTATTCTAATTCAAGATTTTATTATATTTGTGTATATTTATTCACCTATACTCCATTAATGTAGGATGTTTAGAATCTGTAAATGCATATACTTTTCTAGCACTATATAAAGTTTAACGAATCCCTAGTCGATAATTTAATGCAACCCTCTTGTGAATTTGATGAACTATTTAGTTAGGGATCCTCAGGTCCTCTAAATCATGTGCGTACCCAATGGAACCAAGTTAATTAGGCATTGGAGTTGGCTCCACATGCTTCTTACTTCCCCAAGAAATAGGACCTAATCCTAAGGAGAAAATAAATCTAGTTGTGGATTTATTATCATCAACATAACTTGCATAATCTTTGTTTTTATATCCTATCAAGAATGATTGATAACTCTTTTTATATTCCAAACCATGATTCATTGCACCATGTATATACCTCAGTACTCATTTTTTTGCTTTCCAATGACATATTTTTGGTTCTTGCATGAATCATGAAAGATAATTAATAGTAAAATTGATATTTGGTCTAGTATATTCAAGTAAATTAAACCTCCAATCATATTTCGATTGAGAGTTGCATTTACCTAAGGAGATGGATAAGAAGTAGATAACTATAACCCCAATTCCATGGGTGTAGACATGTGTTTGGAATCCATCATTCTAAACTTCTCAAGGAATGTATTGGAAAATTTTCATTGAGATAAAAATATATAGTGATTAGTCTTTCATACCTCTAAGCTGAGACAATAGTGTAGTAGCCCAAGATATGTCATATCAAATTACTTCGTGAGATCATTCTTGGTTGTCTCAACCATTGTTTCTAAGATTCTTGTGATAACTAGGTCATCAACCTATACATTAACAATCACAATATCCCCCCCTTATTCCTTTAGGTAGATATTTGGATCATACAAATGACTATTGAATTCATGTTGTAGAAAATGTTCATCAATTTTCATATACCAAGCTCTAGGAGCCTTTTTGACAACTTTGCATACATTATATTCTTTACTAGGTGCAATTTATCCCTATGGTTGGGTCATATAGATCTCCTCCTTAAGGTATTCATTGTAAAGTGAACTCTTTACATCCATTTGATTCAACTTCCATCCAAATTGTGCAACTAAAGAAAAAAATTGATGGTTTTGATCTTTGTCATGGGAAAAAATGTTTCTTCATAATCAATCCCTTCTTTCTAGGCATAGACTTTAGCCACAAGTTTAGTCTTATACTTATCTATAGAGGCATTTTCCTTATATTTGATCTTGAAGATCCATTTACATCCAATTACTTTCTTAATTAGTGGTAGATTAACATGCTCCTAAGTCTTGGTTTTTATTAAGGATTGATGCTTTGCATCCATAGCCTCTTTCCAAGGATTTGATTCTAGTGCTTCCCGAACATTAGATGGTTCAAAATTATTAACAATTGAACTCATTAGTGATAGATTTACCTCATCGTGATCCATGCTATATGTCCTCAACCTTGAAGTTGAAGTGTTTGGGACTCCATCTAGTATTGCATTGTGAATGGTACTAGTATACCACTTCGGCATAGGTCAAAAGACATTTATGTGTATTTAGTCAAATTGATTATCAACATCCCCATTACTTTTATGATCCAAGTTGAAAATAGGATCACTATTTGGAGTAGGTGTGGAAGATGAACTTAACTCACTACATCTATACTCGTGCATATCTGCTTTATGTTAGGATTCATAAGATGATATGCCTTATATCATTAATATAACCAAGAAGAATAAGTTTCATAGATTTTTCATCAAGATATTTTCTTTGTTTCTTAGAAATGTGCATGTATGTTATGCAAACAAATACAAAGATGAGAGATAGATGGATTCACCCCTATTCATGCTTCTTCTAGTGTGATTCCATCAAGTTCTTGTGTTAGCATGTGATTCAAAAGATAAATGTTGAATGCATATTTTTGATCAAATATGCATGTCCCAAATGATAATCCTTCAACATGCTAAGTACAATGTCCATGATGATGCAGTTACATTGTTCAACAACTCCATTTTGTTGAGGTATGTAAGATGAAATCATTGATGTCAAATCATATTTTCTTTCAAGTAGGTGAAAAATTCTATGATAGTGTATTCCCTCATGAATCTAAGCAAAGGAGATGAATACAATGATTCATATCTTTCTCCACAAGAGTGTGAAACTTTTTGAAGTAGGAAAATAGCTCATCTTTAGTCTACAAGCAATATACGCACATGTTCTTGTGTGATCATCAACAAAAAGTTGAAAGTACTTGAAACCAACATGACTAGGTACCATGGGCCCACACAAATCGATATGCACTAGCTCCAAAGGTTTTCTTGCATGATGCTCACTAGGATGGAAGGGCGCTTGATTTTGTTTTCCAACAAGACAAATGGAACAAATAGCACTTGAATTCTTAAGTGAGGGAATCACCTTCACCATGCCTTTCTTACAAAGAGTAAGCAAATAACTAGTGCTTAAATTGTCAAATTGACGATGCCATAACATAACAAGTTCACTAAGCTTATTGACTAAGGCTTGATTATTGTCAATTGTATCAAGCCTAAATATTTTACTAGTTTCAAAAGCTCTTGCAACAATATTTTAACTTTTAGACTTATTCACAAAATGAGGCATATCTTTATATCATCATTTTTTTAAAACTCAAACCTCAAGTTGTGGTCTAGAAATTGATTGATAGATAGAAGATTTTTGGTAAGTCCTAGCACATATAAGACTTTAGTGAGCCTACAATAATTTATATCAAATTGTAAGGAGATTTCACCAATACCTTGGATGTCATAGGTTGTGTCATCTCCATGATGGGGTTTCAATGCGATAAACCACTCCTTTTGTCCAGTCACATGTTTTGTAGCGCCTGAGTCCACACACCAAATAGAATTTGATTGTGAACTATCTTCTAAAGTGTGAGCATAGAATACATACTCTTCTTCTTGAGAGTCTTCTTCTTAAAGAACATTGCCATGTTCTTTTTGTTTGTTCTATTCCCATCATGTATTTATAGTTTGAAATGGCTTCTCAAGTGTTGTGATTTGTTGGATGATTATTTGGCCAAAGAGTTGTACCAACAGTTTTTTGCATCATGTCCAATCCTTTCACATATTGGACACTTCCTCTAAGATCAAGATGAATTACCAAGTTTGGGAGGTCCACCAAATTGTTTCTTAGGCTTCTTGCTTTAATGGTGTGTGTTCATTGCATGATCCTCCTCATGATATTTGTGACTCACAA
The DNA here is from genome assembly GCA_007115665.2 of Sequoiadendron giganteum. NCBI lineage: Eukaryota > Viridiplantae > Streptophyta > Pinopsida > Cupressales > Cupressaceae > Sequoiadendron > Sequoiadendron giganteum. The sequence continues at coordinate 328,278,676 of CM021103.1, read as the reverse complement.
ACTCTCCTTTCTACAATAGATTCACTAACTTCTCAAAACTAGGTACTTGTAATGTGACATTAAATGTTGTCACAAACACTTTATATTTGGAAAGCAATGCTCGCAAAACAATAGAAACCAAGAGAACATCTTTAATTGTTTCACCCACTGCTTGTAGGGAAGCTCTCAACTCAAGAATCCTTTTGAGAAAGAATTCTACTTGTTCTCCAATTATTCATTTTTAGGCTATGTAGCCGACTTTGTAAATTAAGGATTTGATTCCAATTCTTTGCCTCATACACTATTCTAAGCTTGTCTCATGCATCTTTGGTTGTGGATGAGTTTCGGATAAAGGAATGAACTTCATTAGACATGTTAAACATTATGATCAATTTAGCCTTTATGTCAGTTTGATCAAATTTTCTTTGCTCATCAACATCACTTGCATGTCGTGTAGTTGTACTATTGACCACGTTCCAAGCTTCCTCAAACCTGAGTTGAGTTTTGAGTTTGGTCTTCCATATAAAATAATTATCCGTATATAACAACTAAAAAAATAAATTTTGAAGAACTGCTTATCATTTTGTTAGCAAAATAATATATTATCTTATCCTATTTCTAAACACTCAGATCAATAATATGCCACAGAGGAGAGGATAATATGAGAAAAAAAATAACACCTTAAAAACATATTTGAGTTGAAATGTCCTTACAATAGTTCATTTTGAATTTTCATGAGCCTAGTTTTAGATGAAGCAATAGAATATCTGGTAGAATTTCACAATAGTAATGGAAAAACAATCTTCCCATATCCAAGAGCGCCTCTTCTCATTGAGATCTACCCAATTTCACCTCGATCTCTCCTAAGAAATAGATCCAATTTTGTTCCTACCAATCTGCAGAGACTATTGTAGCTTCTAAAAACAGAGATGACAGGGAACATATCTCAATTTATGTTGCACCTGGGTCTTGTTTGTCTTCACCTCCACAGAGAGCATGGAATCGTCAACCATAAAAGAGACACCGAAATCATGCATGAAAGGATTTAAAGACTCCATGGTCTTAATAATCTCTAGTATGCGGCCGTGGCAGACGAGTCTACAATACAGGCCGGACAAGGTAGAGCGAAAGTCTTATCTTTACTATCGTCGCCATGGACAGATCATAATGGCATTCGGCCTTCTCAATTTCATGTCAGGTCTCTGATTTCCTGGGACCTGTGTTTGAAAGCTCCTACCATAAATGCTTTGCCAATTTGGATCGGCCTACACAGAACTACACGTGAGCTTTCTCCACGCCCTTGCAGGGATAAAAATGGGTCTTGCTGTTTAGAACTCTTATGGGTCGCAGATTGAGATCCTTCCAATGCCCAAATGAATTCAATCGCTCCTTCTCCATTTGATCTCCTATATTCCTTGTTTACCTCATATGATTTCATATGTGTTTCGTGCGTGGCTCTTATATTTTCCTAGATACCTTGTGTATTCATATGTTCTATGTTTTCCACTTATGTTTCAATATATTCTTTGTTATATCCTAATATTACACAATTAATGGTTTTTTTATGCTTATATCCTATTATGACATGTTTATGATTCTCATCATGCTTCTTATTTTCTCATCAAATATTTATGATTAATATTGTGCTTAGATCTTGATTTCATATATATGATCCTTATTTTTTATGCATGTTTTAACACCAACTTAGATAGGGTAGAAATTTGTTCCACCTTTCTTCTTGAAATGAGATAAATCTCCACAAGGTTTATATCACCAATCCTTGGCATTTTGGGTAACAAAGAGGTTGATTTTTTTGTTGTTTCATTCAAGGGGTTATGATGGAAACTGAAGATAAAAATAACACAATTCTTATTGTAATTAAACATAGATAAGCATGCAATTGACTTAAACTAATTAAACATTGCCTCCATTATATTAGTTTCTCATATTTATGAAAATCAACAATGAAAAACACTTGCAACCAAATGAACTAAACCATTTAAATCAAACCATGATTTAAATCCTATACAACATTTAATCTACTCCTAACTATAAAAGATTTATAAATAAAATTTAAAAGACAAGAGTATGGAGAAATTAAAAATGAACCTATTTTATTTTGATGCCAAATAAATGATTAAATGATTATACAAATATAATGGAACCAATCTTGCTTGACCAGTATCCATATAGTTAGGAACACAAGATGATACAAATGCCAAAGCCAAATCAAGTATGAAGAAATAACGCAATCACCATATGCATGTGTAGATTGGGTAGACAACTCCCACAATCTTTAATTCTAAATATATTTCATGAAGCACTAAATCTTTATCCTCAAGTTGACCACACAAATTTTCTCACCTCAATAGCAAGCATCGCAATGTGAAACATTGAATTGAATTCATCAAATACTTGGGTGAATTTTAGAAATAAAATCAGCACAAATCATGTTTGGAAAACTAGTGAAAATATAACAAAAGCTAAGAAAACTCAAAATATTGTCTACAAAGCAAGCAAAAAATGGCTCCCAAAACTTTGTAATGCTTTTTCTTACCTGAAATAGACTCTCAACCAAAAACTTGGTAAGTTTTCATCTCGAAGCTAGTCACAATCATTTAATGTAATTTTATAATTTTAAGATTCAAATTCAATGTTTCAAGATAGCAAAGGCCCCAAATTTGAAGTTATGTGGGCTAATTCAATATCATGTAGTAAATAAAAATATTGAAATTAATAAAGATGTTACTTTGTAATAGCATTCCTTAAACAAGTCCCATAACATGTCATATTTAATCCATGGACTACAGGATTTCACCCCAATTTCCGACAGCCTTTCGTTGGAATCTCGACGATACATTGTCGGCCGACCGACGAATCACTGAAGTTAGCGCCGTCGCTCAAATTTCGTCTACATCTCAATGGGCTATAAAATGTCGACCTCACGACACACGCTTGTCGGAACTGTGACGCCCACTTCATCAATCGCGCGACAAACAGTACCCGGATGACGGGAGGCATACCTTTGCCAAACCATCGAATTAACAACGTAAGTCCGTTGCCATTACGACACAAGTTCGACGTATTGCCAATATCGTTGAGAGATCAAGATTGTTATAGTGATCAAAATTGCCTGAGAAGATATTTCAGGAGGACTGGATTTTGGTCTCAGCGATAACTTTTTATCGGCGAGATACACATCTTGTCTCATCGACGAAGCACGAGGGAAGCATATCGGCAAGACATATATCATCGGAGTAAGTTCTGAAGGTCTACCCAAGCAGCTATATGATGCCGATAAGATTACATCGGCAGGAGTCTTGGCGACATAATTTAGATTGAAATAGCGACAGAAGTTCGTCGAACGTGCGACGAAATAGGCAAGTCATTACGGCAAAACTTCATCGGATACATTGCAAATTCGTCGAAGGCTTTTTGAGGTTCGTCGTAAAATCGACGAGAGATTGCACTTTAAAAAAAAAAAAAAACTATTCGTTGAAATGTAGGCATATTGGTGAAAGATGAAGACTATTACAACGATCAAAATTGCCTGAGAAGATATATCGAGAGGACTGTTTTTTTGTCTCAGTAATAACTTTTCATCAGTGAGATACACATCTTGTCTCATCGAGGGAAGCATATCGGCAAGACATATATCATCGGAGTAAGTTCCAAATGTCTACCCAAGTAGCTATATGACACTGATAAGATTACATCGGCAGGAGTCTTGGCGACATAGTTTAGATTGAAATAGCGACAGAAGTTCGTCAAATGCGCGATGAAATAGGCAAGTCATTACGGTGAAACTTCGTCGGATACATTGCAACTTTGTCGGACGCTTTTTGCGGTTCGTCGTAAATTCGATGAGAAAGTGCACTTTTTTTTTAAAAAACCTATTCATTGAAATGTAGGCATATCGGTGAAAGATCAAGACTATTACAGCGATCAAAATTGCTTGAGAAGATATATCGAGAGGATTGGATTTTTGTCTTAGCAATGACGTTTCATCGGCAAGATACACATCTTGTCTCATCGATGAAGCACGAGGGAAGCATATCGACAATACATATATCATCGGAGTAAGTTTTGAATGTCTACCCAACCAGCTATGTGACGTCGATAAGATTACATTGGCAGGAGTCTTGGCGACATAGTTGAGATCAAAAGAATAATCATCGGGGAGACTCACCACGTCGGGGAAACTATAGAATATCCTAACGATACATGATCTCTTGTCGATGATGATACAAATGGATCGAAATACTTATCGGGGTGACTCTGGGCGATATATAAAAGTAGTCCAGTTGTCCAGGCCTTAACATTGCAAGATTGATGATATGAGGCCTGTTTGTAGTAGCAATAATGATAACTATTTTCTTGGCTTTCATACAAGCCATCTCCATCAATAGAGCTTTGAAACCAAATCCACACACAACACAATGTTCATAGTGAAAAGTTAGCACTTTCTTTCATCTTTGTAGATTGGTTTGATGCTTCAAACGATGCATTTCTTATATTGAAAAGTGCATTACTTACCTTTTTGAGCTTCTCTTTGTTTTGAGAGTAGTTTAATAATCTCTACTTAACAGGGCCAACCACATGAAGGTGGAAGCTCATTTGGCCCTTCCCCCCCCCCCTCACATCACTCTCAATTCCCCATACCCGATCATATAACATTAATCATTCATTCATCCATTAATAACATATAACATTCATTCATTCATCCATTAATAACATATAACATTCATTCATTAACATATAACATTTATTCATTAACATATTCAGATTCATTCATTAACATATTTCATTTTTTCAGTTTTTACATATTATCAAAAATATGGCTGTCATAATATGATTACAATCACTTTTTTTTTTTGTTTCTTTTTTGCAGCTAAAAAAAGCTGAAGTGGAGTATCATTTTCAAAATCATCTGTCCCCCCTTGAGTTGTTCTGAGCTCTGCTCGTGATCTTAATGTATGCCTAGTCGTGTACTCACAACGTGGACGCGGCTGCAAGGGGGGGTCTGCTGCAATAGCAAAGAAATGTTAAATTGATATGTTTTATTATTATTGTTACACATATTTCATTAATTAAAAGAACATCAGAGTGGTGCTCTTTACCTGATTGGGCCACATCATGTTCCTGATATTGTCTTATAGCCTCATGCTCAACATGTTGAACACCCTCTAAATCCTGATCTGGAGTTGAAACACGAAAGATTACATTAATTAATACACCAATTGCAATTAAAAATGTTTAAAAGAACATTAGAGTGGTCCTGCTTACCTGATGGAGCCACATCATGTTCCTGATCTTGTCTAGCCTGATCATGCTCAACATGTTGATCACGCTCTACATGCTCTAAAGTTGAAACACAAAAGGTTACATTCATTAATACACCAAATGCAATTAAAGATGTTTAATTGTATTAATCCATACTACGTTTTATATAGCACATGAATACATCTACTACCGGGATGCACACCATGGCCTTCATAGGTAGGTTGCACTCCACCCTCACCAGGATGCATTCCAATGTCATGTGCAGGATTATCATTGCTTATCTGTGTAAAACAAATAAGCACATTATTATGGTGGAAATTAATATTGAACAAATTGCACAAGTATTCAATTTGAAATAAACTTTATTGAGTTTATTTACCTGCGTGTTGGATGCAATGGAAGATTGTGTTTGCCCAGTTGAGACTCTTAGCTGTTCAGTCAGGGCTTTACAGCCTTGGTCGAAGGAAATCTTTAGGTCCTCTTCTATGGGCACTCTGTTGAAATCAAAGACCTGCATTTTTGCATGCGATCATGAATTTTGCTTCTATGATGTGATAAAACCAAAATTGTTTGTAATTTATTATTTGGATGCAATATTTCATTTATTGATACTTACAAATCGTGTGGCTACTTTCATATAACCACTAGAGCCAAGTTTGTGCTACCCGTGTTTTTCTAGTCTTTCCTTTTTTGCCTTCGATGTGTCAAGCAGCATATGAAAAATTTGAAATACGTTAGATTATGTAAAAAGAAAGATTAATCAGTATATAATTAAATTGTTGATAGTATCACATACCTTTCTTGGCCCGGTAGTATCTTTCCTTTCTTCTTTTTAGCCTTCTCCTTTCCATCTGACACCAAGTCCTTCCACTCCCTTTCCAGAATCATGGGGGAATGCTCGTACTTTCTGTTCTTCTCTAAATGTGACCTATATTGGTCCCTCACATACTTTAGATAGGTACTAGCTTTCTTAAGGACCTTGGTTCGGTTGAATGTTTTATCACCGAACAACAAAACTAAACGGTTAATGAGCTCATCTTTTAAATCTTGATTTTGGGCATTCCACCATGTACGTATGGTGGGCCCGAAGAGCTCCAATGAAATATCACTTAGATGTTTATAAAAAACATCATTTCCTGCAATTATAATGTAGGCAAATATTGCCATTTTGTAAATCAATATAATAGGGCGCTATCCCCACTGTTAGCACTTACTAAAAAAAAAAAATAATAATTAAAAAAATTTAAAGTACCTGGGACCTTCTCTATCTTTATGGGAAGGAAATCCTTGGTCACCACAAATGTGACCGGAAATGTTCCCGTACTAGTAATATGGGAAGGTCTAGGAAATGTTGCTAAAACATCACCAGTAGTAGTGGCCTCTGCATCCACAGGTACTGACACATGTAGTGGCATATGTTCGCTGCCAGAGGGTGGACTACCAAATGCCTGCATGGTATGTGTTTCCAACATTTCAGATGATAATATAGGCACAGATGATGGGGTCGAATGATGTGTTATATGCGCAGGAAGATCAGGATTGACACTTGTACCATCCCCTACTTCCCGGGAAACACTTGCAGTACCTTGATCACGACCAGTAGCATCATCATGAGGATGCAAATAATCCTGTAACATATTTTAGTTCATGACATAAAAGAGTACAAAATATAAAACCATGAATGAACTTATGTTATAATTAAAGATCTCATGAAAACTTACATCCAAGTTCTGTGCTCTCTCAAACAATATTTTAACCCTTTCTCTTATCTCATTTGTTTGAGGCACTATAAATACCAACTGAAGGATTTCTTGATTGCATTTTTTTTGGGCCTTCCTCATCATATCCACAAGGTTTGTGAAAAATACGATGTCATCATCGCATAATAGTGACTGCACCTCCATATGGATGCTCTCTTGTACTGCTGGTGCCTTTCCCTGATCAACCAACTGCAACAAGAATATTAAAAACATTATCAAAATTAACCCAATAAACTCATGAAAAAAACATAATAATAAAACATTTTTCTCGTATCTAATTTGTACAATTACAATGACGTAAACTTGTCGGATAGAAGCACCTAAAGATGGATCGCTATCTGTGCTCTGGGCCGGAGCCTTCCTCGTATGATCAATGTCCTGCTGTGACAAAAAATAAATATAAAAAATATTACCGAAATGAGACCAATAGACTTATGAAAAAAAACATAATAATAAAATGGTATATTGGAGTCATTAATTGGAGGTTGGGTAAAATGGTATATATATAGTACATACCACCCCCATAGTAATTGTGTTTGTATCTAAGCGATTCAAATTGTAATCGATTAGCAACTCTTCCCCTGCAGTTATTGATTTTATCGCACATACGGATACACGGTTTCCCTCTTGCGCCTCGAATATACAATTGGGTTGCTTATTTGTTGACCCAGGTCATGTACTATTTATAAACCTTGCAATATTCCCTGATGCTTTTGGCCTCCTGTCAATGTACCTAGCCACTCCTTTATTTTGATCCTTATCTTTTAGTTGTATATAATTTGCTGATAGGGCATACCTACGCATACTTCATGTATATCGAACCAGCTGCATCTAATCTTTGTAATTGTAATAGGGTCCAACATACTCCATCAACTCAGTAACTTTGTCGTAACTGAATTTTATGCCGTCCATGTAAAATAGGCCCAAACCATGTAATGACGATGGTGCTATGCGATATATCCTCTTGTTGACACAAAGATTAGTGTTTATTGGAGGAAGTTCCTTGGGTACCCATATGTTTTCATAGATGTTTGTACCTCAAGGGCACCTTGATGTTGCCTATGCTCTCATCATCATAAGAACATGACCCCCTTCAGCAAGAAAAAATTCCATACATTTACGAAATTTTTTTCTAATCTTTTGACCTCTAGTTGATCTCCTTCTTTTAGACCTACTACATGTCTCGCTTTCCTCTTCTCTTCCTGAATTTCCCTCGCTTGAGGAAGACAAATCTGACAAATACCTATTTTGTGGTGCCTGCACTCATAAGGATGTTGGATGAAGTTCTTTCATGGTGATGTGATATGAAGGTGACATTATGATTAATTTATCATTTCATCGCTAGAAATTGACAGGTTATAAGGTAATCAAGTCTTGATAGATTGCAAGTTATTGTTACTACTATCCAAATGTGTCCATCACAAATCAAATCTACTTAACGTCTTTGTACAACGTCTTTCCAAGCATAAAGTAACTTCAAATGATAGTTTGGAGTTAGTTCTTTCTTCTTTCAGCAAGTATTGTAGCTCATTTTTGGAGCTTTCAAGAAAAAGATAGCATTGTAACTCATTTTCATAGACTTGTACTCAGCTGTATTTTTACCTTTCAATCAATAAAAGCAAGCTATTTTTCCTTCTCAATACTGGATATTGTGTGATAACATGAAATTATTGATATTTCCTTGTGATGATAATTTTTATCCTTGGTTTTAGTCTAGTTTCTCATAGCCTTTATACAAAAGTGCATGTTTGTGCAGGTCAAAGTTTGTGTTCTACCAGTTCTATGTAGGATTCAATTGTGAAGTCAAACATTCGAGCCTCTAGGAAGGTCATTTTTTGTTCCACTTGAGTTTTTCCATAAACTTCAAAGCCTATCTATGAAATACTTATGCAAAACATGTCAAAACTGAGTTATGTATATTGCAGTGAGTTTTATTGATCACATTGTGTGTCAAAACAACATTACAAATCCTTAATATTTGGTGCATCACGCTAGGAGTTAGTTTTATTTCATGTTTCCTCCTTACCCTTTTCCCAACAAGTAGTTTTAGGTGAGTACCATAAGAGCCAACTTACTCTGGAGGTTCTTTTCTACTCTAGGTAATCCACAACCTAGAAAATTCCCATGTTTCACCAATATGTTAAGTTCTGCAACTTAGGAGGGGTACAATATTGAGTGATAACAGTTATTGGCATGCTTGGTGGGACTAGTATGATGAACTTCTCATCAAAATACTAAGAGATTTGGTGTTTTTCTCAGTAGTATCAGCCTTTGGAGGCAATATAAACAACACCATGGTGACTCTAATTACATATCAGTTGGTTTTAGTAGTCCAAATGCATGCAACCAAGAAGAGGAAAGTGTTGTAGAATCTAAGCCAATTAAAATTCCAAGTTTTAAAAGTTTTTCTTCAAACCAATAGTTGATTCGCAACCAAGAGAAGCCCTTTCAAATCCCCTTACCAGTTGAATCTAACATGGACAACTATGATGAAATTCTTAAGTTGGAAGAGCATGTGTTAACAATCCCAAGCTTCAAGAAAATCACTTCTTCTCTTCCTCAAGAGTTACCAAAGCCTCCTATACTAGCCAATCCTCTATCAACACTCCCTAAAGCTTTTGAGGAGTTGCTCGATCATTTAAAATAGGAGGAGGTTGAGCTAGTAGTGAAACAAGAGTTTTTGTTTTCAATTCAAGATTCAGAACTAATTAAGGATCTTCCTCATGTGGAAAGAACTTGTGAGGTCAGTTATGAGGAGAAAAAAGAGATATCTATTGTTTATAAGCCTACTAATGGTGTGAATAATGAAAAATTCAAACTTTTTCAAGTAGAAGTCGAGGGTGATTAGTTGGAAAACAAGGTACAAGGAAACTGGATGGGTTAGAAGGAAGAGTTGATCTTCCCATTTGATGAGTTGTCTTGTTTTGTTGATAAGGATGAAGATTCGAAGCAACAAGAAGATATCAAAAAATTCGATGAGTTTCTGGTTAAAGAGGAAAAATCAAACATGGATCAAGAGGAAGAATATGGTCTTGATGAGGAGTCTATTCTCTCAAGTCAAGAAACTTATCATGAAGTTGATTTGCAAGATCTTAGCTATTTGGAGGAACTTCCTTTTTGCTGTACAAAAGAGCTTAAGGTTGGTATGACAAATGAAAGTTTGTTGGAAGAGGCTACTACATTGTTTGAACATTTACCTTCGCTCATTGAAGAAGAAAATCCTGATTTGGAGTGTACTAATGAGGATTTTGAGTTGGACTAGCTGTTCCTAAGAGCCTTCCAAGAGCTGATAGCTTTGATGAGTTATTAGCTATCTTAATGGAAGAGGATGGTCCATTGACCATGGATGAGGAATCGACAAGGAAATTTATCATGTAAGGTGAAGGTAATGATGTTATTTCTAATCATTCAAATTGTCTTCTCTCTTGTCTAAACTTAGCCATGAAACATGACAACCATAAAAAAGGTAGAAAGGTTTGAAGAATGCAGTCATGATAATATTATATCAACCTTATTGGGTTCTTTGAAAGAAGAAGAAAACCATGAAGTTCCAAATCAATTTCTTGTACCACAAGAGCACCATAAGAGTAAGATGAAGGATATGATCACACCAAAAGAGGAAAAAGGAAAAACCAATCTAAAGCTTTCAAGGGGATGTCCTATCAGGCATCTAACTAGGATGGAAACTAGCAATGCATCACAAGTCATTATTTCACCCAAGCATGAGGACTCTATCCTACTATCCTATCCATTTTAAGATAACATGAATGGTAAGTGGATTTGTGGATTTGTTTTCTCCATTTATGAGGCATTGCAATAGTTGGTTAAACATCTATCATTTCTTCATTTCCTCTTTGATGCTCACAAACATATGGAGCATTAAAAGTTGCAAAGAAAGGGTAGCTACTTTCATGAACCAGTTAATGGTTTTATTTAGGTATTCCTTTCCTCAGTTAGTCTAGGTTAGGATAGTTTTTGTTTTAAGTGAATAAGTTTTGTTTGCATAGTTAGTTTGTTTTGAGTCATTTGGTAGGTTGAATAAGGTTGGTAGGTGTTATGCACTATTTTGGATGAGTTACAACATTATGCAAGACTATTTCTCAAGTCTTGTCAAGTTCCAAGAGTCGACACCATGCCCAATGGATAAGTTTAGGCAACTGGTCAAGATGTTTAGCAGGAAAACATATAGAAGATGTCACCAATTTTTTTACCTAATTTAGCTTCTAACTCAATCAAGTAAAGTTGGGATAGTTTTTGCAAAAATAAAGATAAAGGTACACGTTCAATTCTACTAATTTCCATTCATATACACAAAAGTATTATCAAATGAATTGCAGTTCATTATGCAAATGCATACAAGAGAAAGATTGCACAAAATTTTCACAAATGTTTTTTATTGATAATTACAAATGTATGGTGTCCCACACAAGTTGTGGGAATAACTATTTCAATACAATATAAGACATAAACTATACATTTGAAGAAATAGAAAGGAAAGAGCATATGGAAAGTGTAGGGATCTGTCATTGCCTAAATGATGAACCCCAAAGTTGAACTGTTGCCTAAATGATACACCCCAAAGTTGAACTATTGCATCATTGGAAAAGTATGATCAAATTCATCTATTATGAAGAATTGGTCTATGTGCCTCTAGTAATCACTATAAAAATGTGAAAGACAAAGCTATTTTTTTTTTTTGTCTTATCTTATACCATTTTACGAGAATGGGGGGGCCAATGTGCGAGAAGATCTTTGGAAACTAGGCATGAAAATTGTAGGTTAAAGAGAATGGGGGTGCCAAACTTACAGTACTCATTGTCCCTTGGTCGTCGATTTTCCCTGAGTGCCCTCAACTTGGTCCTCGGCGCTGGTATTGACCTTGTTTTAGCTCCAAACTCTTCGTCAACACTGGTATTGACCTTGTTTTCACTCCTCCAAAGTCTTCCTCAGCGCTAATATTGACCTTTCACTTGTCCAATTTGACGAGCTACAACCTACTTTAGTTAGGTTTTAGAGTATGTTAATTAAATTTAAAAAAATTATGGCGCCATTTAGAGTAGTGAATATAAAGCAAGCAAAGCCTATTATGGCGCCATTTAGATTAGTGAATATAAAGTAAGCCAAGCCTATTATAGTCATGAGGGAAATAATAAAAATCCTAGGATACTTTGTGAAACCATTTTCCTTGGTTAAAGGGAGGCCATAAAATATACCTTTGGATTTTTTCAATCTTCAAATATGAGGATTTGCAAGGTTCTTAGCAACATGAGTAATGGAAATGTGTGCAACAAGAATTTTTGGACACACATGGAATCTCCTTGCCAAAGAAAGGGGCTTCATAATTTAATATGATAATTTTTCTTAGCTCTAGAATCAACTTTTAAATCTTCTCCTAATAGGGCCAAAATCACATCTTCTTGTGTTTGAGAAGTTATCGAACGACTGCCTTCAAAAGGCTGATGCAATCTCCATCTCAACACCAAGGGCCCACCACATTATGCATCGCCAAGGAAAGACACGTGGTGCTCGCCCGTGATATCGCAATCAATAAACACCTTGCATCTTTCTATCATGTGAGGGCGGGCAACCATTGATCTCCACCATCGGCAATCATGTTCATTCATAGTAGTCACCAGCATTGAACATAACCGTCAAACAACTTTTCATCAAGATTATAACATCACCGTCAATTTTGAGCATGTGCATCTCGGAGCCGCTTTAGTAACCTATCATATAATGTACTAAGACTCGACATAAATATTAAAGCACTTTGATTAATAGTAATGTTATAATATTAATATATTATATAACAATATTATATTACATTATATGAATTATAATGATATATTTGATATATTAAGATTATATATAATCTATAGATTAATAGTAATTATATTAGATTATTAATATTATTGGTATATTATTAATAATATTAATATTGTATTAGATTAATAATAATTATTATATTGTTAAATGATTAATTATATTACAAATGAACACTGCTTTCAAATTCTTAGCTTTGAATGAATGGTTGAAGCACCAATGTTGAATGTTGCAACTCTAGTAGGCATGAATAGAAGTAGAGGAGATTGTTTGGGAGAAGAATTTTTTCTAGTGCTAGGTTATGTGTTAGGTTATATATTGTTTTAGCCTAGCCTCAAACACTACAATTAGGGTTAGGTTATGTGTTTTCTTTAGGGTTAGGTTTGGGATTAGGTTTATGGTTATGTTTAGAGTTTAGGGTAATCCAAATCATAACCTAACCCTTTTTCTCGAAACCTTAACCTTGATCCTAACCCTCACCTTTATCCTATCTTTATAACTGTAACCACAACCAAAAATCTAACCCCAACCCTAACCCTAATTACCTAACCATAAATATTATTTATTTTATTAATTAGTTGCATTCACTCTAATAACCCTAAACCTATCCCTAAACTTAACCCTAGCCCTATCCCTGGCCCTAATCCTAACCCCAACTCTAAGCCAAATATAAAAACAACCCTTAATCATAATTACAATAACCCTAAAACTTCATTCTAGATATAACCCTAATACTATAATCCCTAATTGTAATACTAAACCCTAACCCTAATTTCATATCTAATCCCAACCATAACCAAAACTCTAAATCTAACCCTAACCATAAAACATAAACCCTAATCTAACCCTAATCCTAACATTATTTTCCTAACCCTAACCCTAACTCTAAACCTAACACTAACCCGAACACTAAATCCTAACCCTAATTAAATACCCAATCATAACCCTAAATTGTAACATCATCCTTTGAATTGGATACTACATCAAAAATTATGTGTTACAATCATTGCTTCCATTGTTGGCATTTTTACATTGGGATGCATATATTTTTAAAATCAACAAAATCTTTTAATGTCTTGCCAAAATTAATATTATTAATTGTAATATCAAACTTATAAACATGTATCCAATTTAGAACATAAATAAGAAATATATGGTAATATTTTCTTCAAAAAACAAAGTGATGTGGACTAGAAGGACTATAAGATATCCACAAAAGAGATCTACATTGAAAATATTGTAGGGAAATTCAAGAAAATATAATTGGTAGATGCAAAACCAAATAAATGTGAAATTGTGTACTATAATGATTTTAGAATATACACATAATGTATTTGTTGAAAAGGTTTTAGAAATTTTCAAACAAATGCAATTGGTAGATGCAAAGAAAAATTCCACAACCTTCACCAAAATCCTTATTGGTTTCCTTAATATGGGAGATTTGGAACAAGGTATAGACATCCATCAAAGCATAATATGAAGATGAATTTTTTCAAATGTTGTGGTTGTAGATGCCCTTTTAAAATTTATACAGAATGTGGAAGGATAGAAAAAGCTTGTGAACTATTTGACAAAATGTCTCAAAGAATTGTAATCTCTCAATTTATTTTAGTGTCTATTTTGTTATACCCCATGTCCCAAATTGGGTATAACACAATAGACACTAAAACAAATTGATAGATTGTTATGAGGGCAGTGATGAGACTTTTCTAATTAGAGTGTATTCCATGAGATTACAATTATTCGAGGCATTGTGTCAAATAGTTCATGAGCTTTGTCTATCCTCCCACATTTTGCATAGATTTCAAAAGGGCATCTACAACCACAAGATTTGAGAAAATTCATCTTCATATTATGTTTTCCTTATGATTGGTTGACTCTTATACTAAATTAATATGTTCAATTTATGTTTCCTACTTGATCTAACTATCCACAAATGGTAATTTAACAGTGGAAAGATATGATCCTACTTTGGTATAAATTGTATATGCAATATCAAGGTATGAATTAATATGTTCAATTATGAGATGTTAAATGAAATCAATGAAACTAATGTAATGTAAATAAGGGAGACCAGTTCCTTATTGGGTAAAACGGAGTCAAATGAAAGCCTTTAATGAATAGTTTCTATCTAGCAGGTCCTCTAATTGTTTGGCATATAACTATGAGTTTACAACTGGTATAAACATGCAAGAGTGTAATTGATAAACCCTACTTGAGGCAAAATATCAAATCTAATAATCTGATTCTTCTTATTGATCCAAATGGCATTCCCAGATTACTATAATTTATTGAAAGGAATTTTAATTCTTCTTTAAAGAATCCAATAAACCAAATCACACAAAAACAAGAAATGTGTACTGATAAATCAAATATATACTTGATACTTCAATTTAAACAACCAAGAAACATCATATTGGAGACAATAAAATAATCGCAAGAATCCAACAAACGATTGATACCAGAATGAAGCCACTAAATCAACAGTCTTTCATTATCTCCTTCAAAGTTCATACATGCAACATAGTCTCCTTGAATGTCATCATTTCTGAAAATTTAATGCTTACAGTAGTCTATCCTATTCTAATTCTATCTTCTACCCCTTTACATTTATCCAACAACAGATACTTATACATTAGTTTGCAAAAGGACATGCCTTTTCAAAAAGGTTTAAAGCATAAAAGGTTTAACAAATCCACTATTAACTAATTTCTCTTGAGCCACAAATGGACTACAGACATATGCTCCGTATAATCCTGGTGCTCATGAGTGTCGGCATCTCCCAACGCATCATGGATCACAATATCCATCATTATCATTTGCTCATTTTGCTCACATGCTGTATCCAATATCACATCTTTCACAATGGCTGTCTCTAGCATCCCTTGGAGTATTGTTTCGCACTCACTTTTCCATGTAGTTGCTTCCTTCATTTTCCCTTCATCATCACATAACTTGGTGAATCTATCTTCGGCAGCCTCTGTCGATCCCTGCATATCCCCTTGTAACTCCTCAAAGAAATCCTTGTGCCTATCCATAATACAATTGGCATTTTCAATCTCTTCATTACTAGTAGTGTCCTGCTCCAATTCCTCAATTCTTTCCTAAATTTTGCTATCCACTCTACTGTGTTCCTTTATTGCATCTATGTACTGTGAATGTTTTCCCTAGAGTTTATTTAACCAAGTGGTTAAAACAACCTACCTTTTTTTAATTATTGTAGCAAATGCATCCATTCTCCCTTGAGAGTATGCAGTCGGCCCTTCCCAATGGTCTTTTTTCTGTGAACTCTCACCTTGAGTGAGCATCCTTGTTGGTTATGTTACACCACCTACCAAGTCTTTCAAGAGTTCATTCTCTCTCAACATCCTCTCATTATTGGTTTTGTACATCTCCCTTTCCCTTATCAATGCTTGGATTTGGGCTTTATTCAACTTGGCTATATTTATCCCAATATCAATAGTCGCTACAGGATCAACCTCCCTAGCCTTCAGGGTCATGACATGTCTGAATGCCTTTTCAGTATCAATAACAATTGATTTCTTGTGAGGAAGATACAAGGCCCAAATCATCAATGTTTCATCATTAGGATTGTATCTTGATCCTGTGTATACCTCTGTCACCTTCTCTATACTAAGCTTGTGGGTAGCATTGTTATCTTTTAAGAAACTATCAAAAACTAATGCAGAATTCATATCCAAACTTGGAAAAATCATAACACCTGCCTTTTCAAGCAGCTCCCTCCAATTTCAGGGGTCATGTCAATCATCTCTTTGTCTACTTCATCCTTTAAGCTTTTTAACAGTTGATCCTCATTCCCTGGAGTAACATTGTCAACCTATCCCCTTATCTCTTTCCCTTTTTGCTTATATAAAAATGTCTTAAACTCCGAGGTCTTTATAAATTCATCATCTGATATGAAAGACCTATATTTTTCATGTCTTGTATCTACATCCATGGTTTCCTCAACATCTGTTTCTCTAGCAACATAGGCATAATCTTGAGTCTTCATTCTTGAAACTTTCCCAGATGAGCTTTGTGGCCTGTCTATTTTTGAAATCCCTTTAATGGAGGATAACAAATCAACATCCACCAACTCTTGATTATGTTTTTCAATCACAATTTCAGCTTCTTCTGCCTCCAGGTTTCTGATTATGTCATCAAATTTAAAGGGCACATGATGGTACCCTCAGAGATTTACTTTTTGTCTAGAAGAGTGGATATACCCTTCTGGATCAAAGTTCTTTCTCACTGGTGCTTTGCTCATGTTGTAGTGCAATAATTTGTCTAGAATCAGATCATAACCTTCCTTGGCTAATACACTGAAATCACTAAAACACAATGTATTGGGCATAAAAGCCTGTTTCCCATATGAACTTAAGTTCATAACACTAGAGTAATCCATTTGCCTAACAATTTCAAGGTATGCAATTCTATCCGGAACAGTTCTGGGCAGAATGAAAGGTGTATCCTCAAAGCCATAAACCCTAATCATTGTGGCATTCTCTAAGCAATACCAATCCCCTCAGTTGTGGTTAATTGGTCCATTGTAATCTCTAGGCCTAAGAAACCTTTTTACTTGTTCAGATAAAGAATAATCACAAGGATGGCTAAAAAATCTATACAAGGGTTTCACAAAGAATTCTTCAAAATGCAAGAAATTTGAAGTAGAAAACCTGCTATCCCACAACAGTCCATAATTGAACAGGAAATGGCCTACCTTCCTTGTCGGATTGTGAAATCCTCAGCTCCTAGGGCCATAAACCTAACTCTTGTCCAAAATACAACACTAAGTGCATCAGCAGTGAGTAATTTCTGAGATGGAGAACAAAAGCACCACTCTTTATCACCATCAAACCTACATCCAGCTCCTTAAAAACATGTGCAACATAGTCAAATGATCTGGAATTGTGATACTGAATGTCTGCAGAAATCACCATGGGCACAACCACCATATGCTCAGGTACCTCCATCCCTAATACCTGTCCCACTGAGTAGTAAGTATATTTTAGGTAAGGTTTGAAGAGGTCTACATGAAAGGTTGGCCCCTCACTGTCTTCCATTGGAGTAGGTTTTCCATGAAACCTAATTCTATGCAGAGGTAACCTCCACCCTTTATAAATGGTGTCCATCCTTCTGAACTCACTATCGAGCTCTTCACTCACTACTTTGTCACTGCATATTCCCTCCATTCTGAAAACCTCAGCAATTGCATTCTTAGATACATGTATCAATGGATTCCCTGACAAATCACATATAGATTTCTTTTTCGAATCATAGTGTCTGGCCAGCAATTTACCAGTTTGATGTTAATAAAAACATTAGGGCGCACTAATTTCTCTAAATTGAGCCTCCATGGATTGCATACTGGCTCAAAGCGATTTCTCCTATGGTAATGGAAATTGAATAACTCATAGCCTCTAATCGGAGTCCAAACATCACCTATATATTTGCATTTATCATCCAATTTGTCAACTTCCGCTTTGAGCTGTGCAGAACACCTAGCTTTAGGTCCAGAACTAGGTAAATGGTCTATGAGGTCTTGATTTAGCTTCCTTTCACTACCTTCTGGTTGCAACTCAGTCTTTTTCTTTTTTGCTTTTGACTGGCTTCCCTCCCCGGGTTTTCTTCCCTTTAGTTTTCCTGAACTAGTGCCTTCCATAATTCAAATTTTTACAAATTCTGAGAGGACGAGAAACTTACTGTAACTTCTTCCAAACTCAAGCCAGGTGAATGCCTTAATTGCTCTATTGGTTCCCTTGCTCTCCTTTGCTTTGAATTCTATGAGACAATGATTTCAGTTGATCATACCCTGATATGCAAAATCTTCTATTCTTCGTGGCACCATTAATGTCTTTACCGATCGAGACATGAATGCTGCAAGTTTTTTTTTCAAAATTCTCGTTGTCACATCAAGGTTCAACGATCACCCATCCACCAAGATGTCTTGTAGTTTCCTCGACATCACAAGTCTCCCCGATAGTTTCTTTCCTTTTGCTTTTATATCGCCATGAATTTCACCGAAACAACTATCATTCAGACTTAATGAATTGGGCCAATGGTTCTTTGCCTTGCTCTGAAAGTACTTTGTCTCACCGAGATGTTCACTTTATTGAGAATGTTGCCAAGACCAAGCAATTTGTTCTGGCGACAAAATAATACTTGCTGTGATGTCTCTTAGATCTCCCCGCGGTGACATGTCTCACCAATACGCCTCTTCTTCGACAAGACAACGAGCATCGTCTTATCGATACCCTTTATCTCTGCATGCTCAATTATGTCGGTGTAACCCGAGTGGTCGGTAAGACTTTTATGAACTCTTCCTGGCATCGTTTGTCTTACCGATTGAGTCCTCCTTTTGCTTTATCAGCAAGACCAATAGTGCTTCGACTAGTGTTTTGAAATCTCTCTCCGATAGACTTTACTTTTTTGCAATTGAAAAAAGGTAACTTAGCTCGATATGACCTTACACCATCATGTCGATACCTTTTGTCTTGCTGATAAGTAATACAAACCCACATTCTCCTAGTGTATAACTTTATCGGTATGACCCGTTTGATGTCTCGCCAATAAGATAACATC